>OU974077.1:9343541-9616041 GCA_918843875.1 Diadumene lineata
AAACTAATGAGGACATTTTGAGCATCTTAAATTGATCATTTTGTACGTAATCAGCCGGCAAATAAATTTATACGATTTAAAAGACAGACATTTTACTCTGACTACAAGGTATTTAGGCTTATATAGTAAGGTAAGTTTAAAAACAAAACTTGGCTAAAGAAAGACTTCGAAATTCACAAAGAGAATTTCACAAATAAAAGTGTATTGTTGGAGAGAAACCACTAACCTGCACTTCTCCAGTGATAATGCTAATTTACAAAGGACAAAAGGCCATTGAAATAATTGTGCAAATACATAAAGGATTGCTTTTACAGCCAACGTTAACGACAGCCGACACTCCACACGAGTAGTCCGCCATTTTCTTCTACGACAGATTTGCGGTTGCTATGTCAACGAATCGACCAATGTCCTTGCTTGAGAAATAAAATCGATTCATTATTGTAAATTTTTCTTTCTTTCTTAGTGATTAAATTAAAGCAAAAATAATACTAAGTTTTCGCTTCTTACCAGAGACAGATGACTCCTGATCTCTTGCTTTTTTCTTCTTCCAAAGCCATTTGACTCAGTTGAATGAATCCTGGAGCGCCTTCAGTCTTTTCGTATCTTGTCCTTTTCCTTTTTTTTCTGAGGATTCCTCCTTCTCTAAAATTGTCTTTTTATGATTCGCTAAAGTTTTCTATGATTGTCTTTGTTGTCCAGTTACTATCTGCTTAGGTAAAATTTCCGTTCTACACTTGTCAGTTGACGCTTTCTTTCTCGCTCAGCTCGCATTGCTTTTCTTCGTTGAAAGTCCTTCGTGTTTCTTTTCCAAGTCTTTTTTTGTTGTTGTTTTTTTTACACCGTCAAAGCACTTTTAACCAGCGGCTTAGCTTTACCAGTTTCTTTCTTCTTGTCCATTGTAGAAATATTTTTTTTTTAGTTTTAAACAGTGAAAACCAGTCTTTTTAAGGTTTTAGTAAATTGAAAATAATTTTCTAAAGACTTTTTTTGTGTGCGTAGTGTGTCGAGGATCGGACAGCAAATTTCCTATGTTTGTCACGAGTCTAAAATTTGTCAAAGTTTTGGCGCGAAAACTTCGGCTCACTTAAACTGGTCAGCAAGTTTGCGCGTGAGTGTACACGGACGGACGTATGTATGTATGTATGTATGTATGTATGTATGTATGTATGTATGTATGTACGGACGGACGTTGTACGTAATTCCGAATTCCGGGCTTCCTGTGGTCGATCTCAAATGAGCTCGATGGTTTACCATATTTTCTTAATTATGGTGCTCCGCTTGCGCGGGCCTTCGGCCCGCGCGGAGCTCCGCTAAAACAGGAACTCAGTGTATTTTACCACAGGAAGCCCAAAATCGACAACAATATGTGTTGCAAAACGTAAAAAAACGGAGCATATAAAATTTGTCTGCGCATGTCGCAAGTTAATGGTAGAAGCCGCTATAATCACGCGAAAGAAAAATACCTTCTAAATCCCCTTTAATCCCAATTCACAAAAGCGATACTTCAGCTGTCAAAAGTCTCTGTTCCAACCATACAGTGATTGGCCGTTATTTCCGTACTGCTTATTATAGTTCTTGTTGGCACATTAGCATAACAATTTGTTTGTTTATAACCATGATCGAAGTATCTGCAAGATTCTGCAATATGGCCGCTTTCACAACGAGACTAGGTCGTCTTTGACTGCCGTTCAAAGATTTTGGCCAATACTTTTTTGAAAACCAAAAGTATAATACTAATCTACGATTATTAAAGAAACCATACCAAGGAAAAACTTAGCGGCGCATAACATTTTAGCTCGACTTTTCTTCAAATTTATGCGAAAAAATTGACCATACGATAGAGTAAGACTGACAAATATTCTCCGTGCTCGAGTTAAAGTTTATATTTAGTGAAGATAGAAGTATATCAACAAAATCCTGACCAGAAATTTACAAAATTTGGTGGTTCATCTCTGTTTTCACAATTATTTGGATTAATCAAGATCATTCTAACCTAATTTCAGGTTCGGTATTCAAATCAGTCGAAATTGCTGGAGAGGAGAAACACAACCATGCCGTCAACAAATATCGCAATATCACGTTTTGGCCAATCTTTCTTAAAAAAGATAACAATGCTGTGATGTAGAATGTGGTTTGACGACTCGCATCAGTTATATTCAGCTTCGGCGCAGCCCCTCAAACATATCGCTTATCAAGAGGGAAAGTTGACCAAAACTTGCAAAATGCGCAAATAATCTGCTCATCACCCCACAAAATCGATCATCGATAAGAAATCATTTTGTACCACACAATTCTAGTGACCTTTGGTTCTTAATCTGTGGAAAATGTTTTCTGCTACTTCTTTTATTTTGGCAGCAGTCCTCATACTAATGCAGTAGGTTTGTGTTTTTCTTCTTCGTTTTGCAGATCGGCCAAAAATATTTTGAGATCAAAAACCTCCACATTTGCTTGACTTAGTCACAGCACCTTACAAAGTGATAGACTATAAGTATCCATTTATATTTTCCTGAATTGAAGATCACTAAGATTGCGATTGGGATTCAAAAGTTCCCCGGTCGTAGAAAAAAATGTAAACATGACCGCGGGCTAAAATTTTCTGACATGCGCAGACAAATTCTCTATATGCTAAAAAAGCGGATAAACATCATGTGCTTTAAAAAAAACTCTCCCCCTTCCCCTGAATGGTGTTCGTACTAAGTTCCTTGGCAAGGACTAACGATGTATATATGTCTGACTAGCCATATGTAAAAATTCAAGTAAAATCAAAGGAAATAACAAAAATAAATTACAAATAAAAATGGAGGTAATGGAAAAACAAGGAAAATTTTAAAAAAATCAGTTAGATTGTAAAGAATTAATGGGACTTGTCTGTCGCTTGATTGTGCGGGGCTTCTACATTTGTTGCGCTTTAATGAATTTTTTTAATCTATTTTTCTGTACAAATTTCTTTACCTAATCTCCCACTCCACAATCACTTTATCATTTCTCGTTCCACCAATAAATTGCGGAAGTCTCCTGGGGTTTTTACAATTAGCAGTTGTTTCTACTTTTTGAGGAAGCTGGCGCTGAAGGCAAAGTGTAATATACCCTTTATGGGCTTCCTGTATATGTTAACCATCAACTTTGCATTGTCTGACAGTACGTGACGATAATGTGGTTACTGCTTTTACAAAACATTTGTAGCTAGTGCTACATCCGAGATTTTCTTTGGAAAAATACGGTAAAATTTTGGATGCAACACAGGTCAAACCTTTGAAGTTTGATAACCTCTTGCTGCATTTTTACAGAAATTAGTCCAACTTTGCTCTCAAATCAAGCAATTAAAAATCAAGTTCACTGCACAAATTAATGTTTCCTAATAGATTTTCAGCGATGAAGAAAGCGAGACGGAGATTTTATTTAACTAAGTGAGACTCGCAATCCGAGAGCCAGACTATTTGCTTTAACGGAACACATTACAGAAACGAAACATGGCTTTGTTCGCAGGATGCGGGATCGAAAATACAGAACACGTGATCGTTTGTCAGACGGCATTCGTTCATTGGTGAGCCAGCATGGTAGTCATGAGATCAACTCGGGGAGTACTTTCATAGGGATGGCTATCAGAAATCTGATAGGAGGAAATACAGGTTACGTGACCGGTTTGTCACACGGGATTGTTCATCGGTGTGTCAGCGTGGTAGTCATGAGATCAACCCGGAGGGCACTTTCTTAGGGAAGGCCCATCAAAAATCCGATAGGAGTAACACAAAAATTTAAAAAAATCGTACAAGGAAGTATTTCTGAAACTTCAAGACAAATGTTGGTCCATCCCTTACAAAAGTGTAGGGTTTCTGGACGGTTGAGGGTGGATGGAGTTCTTGAAAATTACACTAACAGCACGTATTGAAGAACTACCTTATAAACATGACATAGTATTTCAAAACTATATGTTTATCTTTCTTTTATTATTTCCAGTCGATCTGAACAAGGCAATATTATTATGATTATTATCTAGATTTATTTTTCTTTACATAATTGTACAAAAATATAGAATTAGAACTGTGCTACATTTAAGATAATATCTCTATAAAAAAAATAAAGAAAGATAATTTCTTTCTTATTATATGGACTGTGCCAAGGAGTACTATCTTTTACAACTCTATAACTTTGATGTGTCCTAGTATTTAATAAATAAAGTTCTCTCTTATTTATATTTTGTATATTAGGTCATTTATTTGTTTATCAATTGTTATTCACTAAAATATGCTTTCCAGATTACTCCTGGCTATATGTTTTTATTACTATTCCTTATTCTTTTACATTTTGTAATCATGGACGTCGTGAACGACATCTATAGATTCATCACTTCTGATTGGGCTTCCTGTGTTGAGGCCCCTTGTCGGTTCCCGGAAGTAGCATGCATGTCAATAAAACCAAAGTTTCGTTTCATAGTCTCATCCACTAGTCTATACTATCATTATATAAGGTAGACTATAGTATGATGACGTCATAATGCACACCGTGTGCCATATATGGGCATGCATTGTATGCCATATAAGGGTATTGGTACAGATACGCAGTGACGTGACTTTGAACTGTTGTGACACGAGACTTGACACGCCTCCTTCAGAAGTAGTGTTTATATTGGTTCGAGGTTATCTCATTACAACACTATATCACAGCCAACGAACCTTAAAGGTATTTAAACGCATCATCTACTATTTGAAAAAAAACTTTCACGAAAATATCATTATTTTTTTTCAGGTTAGCTTTATATTATATTGCTAATTTGTTGTAAACTATCCAAACACAATAGCAAGTTAAGACATGTTTCAATGTAGAAACACTACATTTACTGATTTTACATGATTTGAAGCATTATTTTATTTACTTTTTTGCAGATAAATTTGTAGCTTAAGTCAGATTGTATTGATGAAGTCTTAGTTTTGTTTTATAGAAGTAGCAATTATTGATTTAGAGCTAATTTGTAGAAGGATAATAGTATATTAATCTTTAAGTCGGATGTCACAAGTTTGTTAGATGTAAATATTGCATGCTAGATGACAAGAGTTGAGAATTGCTCAATAATACTGAGTAGCTAACTTGCTGTTCACCTGCAAATCTCCACAGAAATAACCATGAACAGACTATCCATCCTTCGTCTATTTGTTCTGCTCTGCTACCTAAAATACACTTATTCAGCTCAGATATTCCGACTGGACGAAAAGCACCCAAAATATAAAAGCGAAATTGAAGTTTGTGGGAATATAAGAGACGTTATAAAGAGAAACTCTGCAAGGTTTTTGAAAATCTTGGTGAGGAATACAAATTCTGATATTTTGTTTTCGAACGATGACGCGCGAAGGATGACAGCCCGAGCAAAAAGCAAGCTAGATGTGCTGGCGTCAAGAGTACAAGCAAGATGGAGCGGAAAGAAAGTGGAAGTATTAAAAGCATGGACAGATGTTGTTACCCCTAATTCGATTTCTCTTCATTACGAAGGTAAGTTCCTTAGTTTTAATAATGATTTGGTGTTATATGGAAAGTGGAAGTTGCATGCAACAGCGCTCTTTAGCGCTCGAAACATTGATCTTCTTTATCAAAATTGGTTTAGTGGTTATCATGTAGCACAAAACTTACTCGAACCTTTTTTGCACTTATGAATGTCATAAAAAAAACTATTAATCGAGTTTTTAGTTTTGTACCTGAGTGCTTCATATTGTGATTACATTGATGTTGAAATGATATTATTTCAGGAAAAGCAAAGTTTGTTTTGTAAGAAAAACCTTTTTACTTGTTTATTAAAGCAATACGAAAACACTTAACAAATCAGCTTCAGTTGAGCAACTTTTAATGGTCAAATATGTGATTACGTAAACAATGAGATTTTGAAAAAGAAATGGGTTAGAATTTGTCATGGCATAGATTTTTTTTAATATCGGAAGATGTTACTTAGAAAAAAATTGATTTTGAATAAAGAGAAGACGGATGAACATATACTTGTTTTTTATATATGTTACATGACTTTATTATCTAAGTGAAGTAATGAACTATTAATTTACATGACTATTAGATTTATGAAATTATCATTAATTGTCAAAACTATGATTGCTATAACAGTATTCCTTATTAGGAAAGACACTTGTTCAGTTCCAGTAACTTGTTATGACGCATTCTGATTTGCTAAACCAGTTTATGACTAATCATTGCTGAAATGGTTTTGAAATATCATAATTTGAGACATTCATCTCATTACTTTTGAATAAAATTATAGGTCTTGCCTTTGTTGAATTTCACTTCCTTTCTTTTCTAGTGTACTCACTATTTGCCTTTTTTTCGCTTAATTCTTCTCTGAGCTACATTGGGCTCTTTTAGGATTTTTTGACATCTTTTTATTCTCATGCGTTGTTGATGTCTCTTTTCTCGTGCATTTTTTCTAACGCCTTCTTGTTCAAACAAAAAGTCTTAAAATTAGAAGTCGTTTTGTTATCCTTTTTTCGTTTAAGCCTTTTTCCCGCGAAAATTATCAAGGTTTTCATTGAGATTTTTTATATCAATGCGGCTTTCATTTAACCTTTTCAGTTATGTTTTTAATATCCTTCTAGCTCTTTTTCCGTCCTCTTCCTTTCTCCTATGTCATCTTGGCTAGGTCTTCCTGCTTTCCTTTCATAACTGTATACAGTCTCTATTGTATTTACTCTTCCTGTATGTGGGAATAACTTTCGGAACTAATTGTGAAAATTGATACTTCTCACTCTTTTGTTTCTTTGTTTCCCCTTGTAAACAGCCTGCCTTCCAAACAAATTGATAATTTGTTAAATTGTCAACTGTTTGATTTTCGAGATTCGAAAGCCAGTTTTTAAGCTACAGAAAGATATATAGGGCACCATTTGTCATGCTTACGATATTTTTTATTTATTATCAAATTTTGTGGCGTTGAGCTGTCCCACGATTCCAATAACTCCGTTGAGGAGACCTCCTTTAAAAAGTGTGTGTGTGTGGGGAGGAGAGGGGGAAATGTGGGGATTTGGTGTTTGGAGCAGATTAGTGCGTATATGGTGCCTATTGGGAGAAATGGACCCTAATAGGTACGCAATGAGTTTCATACCCTAAATGCACGCGAGGGTCTCATTTTCAACCCTAAAATTGTCATCGAGACCCCTTCCCAAAACTCCGCTGTCTGTGTGATAAATAATGTCGAGTCCATTGGTTTTCACTTTGTTCATTGGTATGATGTTGTTGTTTTTCTTTTATTCATCTTCCGTCTTCCTTTGTTTGAAACCATTGTCTATAGTTATCGGAATCAGTTGCTAGTTTCGAGTCAGCTTATACAATAAAAGCCTATGTGTGAGACATAATAATATTAATTTGCACAGCTCCTATCAGGATCTCATTTCAACTAAAATTTCCATGGTTTTCAATGCTTTCTATTTCTCGTTATTGCGTCCCCCATCCCCACCCCGTTTGTTCGTCTGCTTTTTTGTTTGTTTGTTCATCTGTTTGTTTGTTTGTTTGTTTGTTCATCTGCTTCTTTGTTTGTTTCTTTGTTTGTCTGTCTGTCTGTCTGTCTGTCTGCCTGCCTGCCTGCCTGCCTGCCTGCCTGCCTGCCTGCCTGCCTGCCTGCCTGCCTGCCTGCCTGCCTGCCTGCCTGCCTGCCTGCCTGCCTGCCTGCCTGCCTGCCTGCCTGCCTGCCTGCCTGCCTGCCTGCCTGTCTGTCTGTCTGTTTGTTTGTCTGTTTGTTTGTTTCTCTGTTCGTTTGTCTGTTTGTTTGTTTCTCTGTTCGTTTGTTTGTTTGTTTGTTTCTCTGTTCGTTTGTTTGTTTGTTTGTTTCTCTGTTCGTTTGTTTGTTTGTTTGTTTCTCTGTTCGTTTGTTTGTTTGTTTCTCTGTTCGTTTGTTTGTTTGTTTCTCTGTTCATTTGTTTGTTTGTTTGTTTCTCTGTTCGTTTGTTTGTTTGTTTCTCTGTTTGTTTGTTTGTTTGTTTCTCTGTTCGTTTGTTTGTTTGTTTCTCTGTTCGTTTGTTTGTTTGTTTCTATGTTCGTTTGTTTGTTTCTCTGTTCGTTTGTTTGTTTCTCTGTTCGTTTGTTTGTTTATTTGTTCATCTGTTTGTTTAATTGTTTGTTTGTTCGTCTGTTTGTTTGCTCGCCCATTCGTTAGTTTTATTCTTGCTCTTGTTTATGATCAGGTCGAGCATTACAGCTTCGTGTCAGTGATAATGATGGAGGTAAACTTGGTGAACTAGCAGGACTGGCTGTCGAGGCTGGCTTTGACTGGGTTCACTATACAAGGAACAACTATATACACGCTAGTGTCGTCAGAGACGGTAAGAACAATATATATATATATTGGCTATCACTAATATCCTCTGGATTTCAATCAATGTAGGTGAACATTTGCATTATAATTATATATCAACTCAAAAACGGTGTCATTCCAGTTTTTGATACCCGGCCGCGTTTTATATCTTTGCAAATCATGCTTTTATAAAAAAAATCCTAGAAATCTTTTTTGAGATCAGAGTTTGCCCTACAAACACTAAAGGTATACAGTCAACACAAGTTGTTCATTTTCTACTACGAGCGGATGAGTAGGGACTTGGTACTAGTTTGTTGCTTCAATGAAAATGTGTTTGAATCAAAATAATAAGCTCATAACATAAATTGTAAATAATTCTGATGCGCAAATAAACTACGTCTGTTACTACTGGTCATGTAAAGAAATCAAGTGTTCATGGAGCTTCATGTAAAGAGGCGAACAATAATCAAAAACACTCGTTTTATAACAGGTGGTCAATTTTATTAAAAGTGATTTTTGTACAATTATAATCTCTGCTCATTCAGCTTTTAGAAAATATATACTTTTATGGTGATAGCTACTATAGTTTGCTTGCTATAGGATTTTCTCAACATCGGTTCTATGTCCCTTGGTGATTATTAACTACTTATTGAAATTGTCAAAGGCCTAACGGCAGTCTTCTTGAGATGATATACTAAGGCTTGTAACTTACGCATGCTCTTATCATGACTTTATCATGACTTTTGCTTTATTCACTTATTTCTTTATTCTAAATATTTTTTCAGTTTGTCAGACGTCAGTGGATCTAGCCTTTATTCTTGATTCTTCCGGAAGTGTTGGCCGCTCTAATTTTGAGGGCATCAAGCAATTTGTAAAGAAAGTCATTGACTTCTTCAACGTTGGTTATGATGGTACACACGTTGCAGTAGTTAAATACTCAGATGACGCTTATGTTGAATTCCATCTCAACAAACATCATTCTAAATCATTGCTCAAGCAAGGTGTGGATTCTATATACTATAATTCTGGATGGACTTACACAGGAGTCGCCATTGATTTAACACGAAGAGAGGTATTATATTCCATTTTAAGGTATCAGGGGACCCTAATGACCACTGTTCGCTTTTCTTCGTATAGGGCGCAAAATATGCAACCGATTTCTATGATTTATATATCATCTGAAAGCTGAATAGTTGATGAAAACAACTATGTAAGAAAATATTGACAATTTTTCAATTTTTTTTAGTAAGTGGTGAAAATATAAATTTATACTCCGTTTTTTCAAAAAGTCACAGTACAGCAGAAATTTATCCGATCAAAACACACTTATTGTAGTCGTAAAGACGAAAAATTGAACTAAAAAACCGTGTCTCCGATTTTTGAGTTATGCCCTCGTTGCGAAGATATCTGTTTCTAAAGTTAAAAATCGCATTTTTTGACGATTTTTATACAAATCACTCAATATCTCTTGAACGAGGCAAAAAATCAAAAATCGGAGACACGGTTTTTTAGTTCAATCTTTCGTCTTTACGACTACAATAAGTGTGTTTTGATCGGATAAATTTCTGCTGTACTGTGACTTTTTGAAAAAACGGAGTATAAATTTATATTTTCACCACTTACTAAAAAAAATTGAAAAATTGTCAATATTTTCTTACATAGTTGTTTTCATCAACTATTCAGCTTTCAGATGATATATAAATCATAGAAATCGGTTGCATATTTTGCGCCCTATACGAAGAAAAGCGAACAGTGGTCATTAGGGTCCCCTGATACCTTAAGATACTCTGCGCTCCTTTAATAACGTATACTACGTCTACAACATGTAATGCAACGCAACGCAACGCAACGCATGCAATGCAATGCAATGCATGCAATGTCTTGTCACGTCACGTCACGTCACGTCACGCAATGCAATGCAATGCAATGCAATGCAATGCAATGCAATGCAATGTAATGTAATGTAATGTAATGTAATGTAATGTAATGTAATGTAATGTAATGTAATGTAATGTAATGTAATGTAATGTAATGTAATGTAATGTAATGTAATGTAATATAATGTAATGGCATGTAATGATGAAAATCAAGTATTTGTGCTAACATGTTTTTATTTTTCAACCAAAGGTATTCAACCAAGCGTATGGTATGAGACCCGACAAAGCAATCCCAAAAGTGGCTGTTCTCTTGACAGACGGTCAAGCGTCAGACAATCCTCGACCAGCAGCTAGCAGGCTCAGGAACATGGGAGTTAATGTATTTTGTGTTGGTGTTGGTAGAGTAATTCTTGGTGAATTAAACGATATTGCCTCTGATCCAGACAAGGATCATGTATTTTATTTGTCTAACTTCAACTCACTCTCCTCTTGGGTTGACAAACTGAGTGCTGTATCTTGCGACGGTAAGAATATGATTTAATAACATTTAATTGTTGAGCTATATGATGATATCCGTAATTACCAATGTCAATGAGGCAGATGTCGTGTGAGCTCTGGCTGGAGCCTTTTCCATTTACTGCCAGTAGCCCTGCATGGAGCCTAAAACCCTTAGGAAGCCTGAAATATCTCGTAGTAATTTAAAAGGACATTACATGACTTTTGGAGGACATATTGTTTATTTTCTGGCCCGAGTATAGCGCACGTCATTTGCGCCCGAGCGAAGTATTTTCAAGAGGACAGTTTGCCTTTTGGCCTTGTATATTGATGATAATTGCCAATTTCGGGAATTAATGATGAAGTTGGTGGTGCTGATCGATAGTAATACAAATGATGAGAATTTTAATAATGAAATTCATGGTAAAGACGAGGAGGATTGATGATCAGGATGTCAACACCAATAGATGGTTTTCAGCCATTCCCAGCAGACAATTTAAACAAAAGACATGGCAGCCATGCTGGTGAAAAAAAAAAAAAAAAAAAAAAAACACCAGCGTGACTGGTGGACCCTTTTGTTCCACTCACTCTCCTGGAAATGGTTGAATACCATCAATAGTGAAAAGGATAAAAATGACACTACAGAACGTTGTAATGTGTTCAGCCAAATTGATTTTAGAAGAAATTTTAAAACGTTCATGTTATGTTAATGATTATTGCGATTATGTTAGTGACTCTGCTAATAATAAGCTAATGCTAATTTACTGCTTGTGACATAATTTAACATTAAATACATAGGTGCAAAGATTTGGAACTCTATTAACAAAGATTATAAAAGTCTAAGCTAGCCTTTATTAAAAAAAACTTTACACAGACATCCTCAATTCTTATCAATTCTTATGAGTCATTCCATCTTTATACTTGATCCATAGACATTCCTATTCTATACTAACACTAACATTACTAATCTACTAACACGTTTTTTAGTTACTAACTTTTTTTTGTATTTTTAGTACCTTTTCCTTTTTTTCTCTTTACCATAAAGTATTTATTAAATCGTAAATACTAGCTCTCTACCTTTGATTAGCCCTATATGGTTATTGTAGAAAACTTGTACCAATATATATGTTTTAAATACAACATCTTCATTGTAAATAGGATTTATAAAGGTACTAATAAAAATATTTATTTTTGTAATACTAAATGATGATATACCATTTGTTTTCTTTATATTTGCATATAGAGGGTGCATCGGTGTCTGCCTGTGACGATACGATATCTAAAGTAGATGGCGGGTCGTTCTTGTATTTTAGAACAGAGTTCGTTTCAGTGACTGGGGGAATCTCTGTAGAAGTACGAGATACAAAAGGTAACTTGTCCAATGAAGCTTGCGAACAAACACAAAATGTATGCAATAGTATCACTATTTACAATGCCCACATTTAGTGTTTCTTCTCCATACACACAACTGTCATCAAGTGTACAAGTTCTTTCTATCACCCTTTTATTTATCGAGGCTTCAACGCCATTGTGTCGACGCACATGTTGTTTATATCTACCATTTTTCAGGAAATGCTGCGGTATACGTAGATATCCACGTTACCTCATTAGGCATTACACGTATAATTTAGAAATAAATAGTCGCGTGATCGTGTTTACCTCAGGTATAAACTACTAGTATTTTGAAAGACGGTTCCGTTATCGTAGATGCGTACCTTACTAGATGTACACATCAGATGCACATCAAAAATAAATAATGACGTTATCGACTTATCCCTTATTAGGTATAAATCACTTGTATGTATCGCTAAAGTCCAAGAACCCAGGCCCCATGGACCCGTCCTCGCTCAAGAACGAAAACAATGCATCTCCACGGTCATTGAGGCTAACATTTCCGACACAGAATTCTAAACAGGTACCACACGCCATCATTAACACAAGTCGTAATAATAAGGGACGAAACATTACAAAAGTGAAGGGGGTGTGTAAAAAAGCAAAAAAAAAATTGTTTCCAGTAAAACAATTAAAACAATTTCGCCTTGACATGCACTTTCCCTGGTATGAAAAAAAAGTATTCCTACTTTTTATGTCCATACGAAATTGTATGACCAAAAGGAATTCTACCCCCCCCCCCCCCTCCTCCAGCCCCTTCACATTTCTAATGGATCGTCCCTTATTATTATGACTTGTGATGGGTGTCAGAAAGCCTTTCACGGCCTTTGTAACTCTGGTTCAATTCCTTGATCTGACAAGGTCATACGTGGATTGAGTAATTTTGAAATATTGTTTTATCCCATATCATCCTCCGGTTTTCCTCCCTCACCAAAAATCAACAAGTAAAAAATGTGAGTAAAATAGTAGGAGTGGTGAGAGAAAGTCTCCCCGATTGCTAGGGCATTTCACCCCTGTCTAAATGGATACCCATGTAAAAGGCAGATCACGCCAATGAAGGAAAATAGAATAGCTCGAGTTGACCCAAAGACACAAATGTCACATTCCAAAACCGAAGATTTTGGATAAAACCACAAATATTGATACACAGAAAATGTCTCAAAGATATGGGCTATCTAATGTAAGGCAAATACTCATTTTTCAATACTTATTTTTCTTTAAATCCAATAGCTTGTGTTTGTGGCCGTACAAGGACAACAGAATTACAACGAGTTTAAGTTATCCATGTGGGACACACTGTTTTCCAGTGACAGTTTTATAGCTCGCCCTAAAGAAGAACAGCCATCAGGTTCAACGGTTATACGAGTCACATCTAGTGTGACAGCATATAGGTATGTATAAAAAAGACTATATATATATATATAGTTTGCTGAAGAAGGCTGAATAGCCGAAACGTCTGAATAAACAGCGCTTCTAAAGTTGCAAGTTGTGTGGCCTTGATTTATTTGATTCTACATATATATGTATATATATATGTAGAATAAATTAAATCAAGGCCACACAACTTGCAACTATAGAAGCGCTGTTTATTCAGACGTTTCGGCTATTCAGCCTTCTTCAGCAAACTATATATATATATATATAGTTTTTTCTTTATAAAAAATTCTTCCTGAGAGAAATAGAAATAAATGGTTTTGTGCAATGTTGATTGGGGACTCTTCTGAAAAACAAATTCGCAAAAACATGTTTTTCCCTTTAGCTCCGCCTCCGATCCCTTATGTTTAAAACTCTCATTGAAACTGATGTAATCGTATCTACTATAGGGTAAAGTACTCCTTCGACGATACCAGCAATAGAGATGGTATGTTTATCATCGATCCTTCATCAGGTCTAATCAAAACCACACGTACACTGGACCGAGAGACTAAAGCACGTTACGACCTGACTGTGATAGCCCAAGATGTCGCGAACGCCTGTCATAAAGGACGAACTATCGTCACTGTCCTAGTCCAAGACATCAATGATCACAGGCCCAAGTTCAGTGGAGATGAGCATACGTCCGTCGACGAAAACATGCCGCGTGGAACGTTGGTAGGTAGAATAATTGCTACAGATGAAGACCCTACCGCAGTATTGAAGTACAGCTTGGTAAACGACTATGGTAAGTTTTCCATTGGCGACTACGATGGTATTTTACGGACAACAGCTGTGTTGGACTATGAACAAAAGAGCAGCTACAAAATACAGGTTCAAGTATCTGATGGTACACATCTTGCTTACGCATATGTAAATGTCAATGTCAACGATATCAACGAACCGCCTCAGTTTACTGCCCCTTGTGTTAAGGCAGGCCTATGTCGATATACGGTGAGCGAGAACGATACATCTTTGTTGAACAAAGAGATTGCTAAGCTTGAAGCCATCGATCCTGACAAAGGCACTATTACATACAGCCTGAAAACACTAGACTCTCAAGACAAAGTGTTCTCCATCGATTCCACCGGTAGTATTAAGCTGACAAAAATTCTGGATCGCGAGACTAAGAGTAGCTATAGATTGGTCATTACTGCAAGTGATAATGGCCGACCGGTACTGAGCAGAGAAGCACCCGTAGAGATTATAGTCGCTGACATCAATGACAATCCTCCTGTATTTCCCTTTGACAAGTATACTGGCAGTGTTCACGAGAATAGTTACATTGGCAGAGTGGTTATACAAGTTGTAGCGCAAGGTGAGTCATCATCATCATTAGCGCAGTTATCAACATGACAATCATCATCATCATTAGCGCAGTTATCAACATGACAATCATCATCATCGTTAGCGCAGTTATCAACATGACAATCATCATTAGCGCAGTTATCAACATGACAATCATCATCATCATTAGCGCAGTTATCAACATGACAATCATCACCATCATAAGCGCAGTTATCAACATGACAATCATCATCATCATTAGCGCAGTTATCAACGTGACCATCAGCATCATCATTAGTATAATCTTGATCACCAATTTGTTTGATTATCTTAACCGTTACCATCTAATTCTGCAATCCGTTATGATCACCATATTCTTGTTTGAAATTGGAATTTTCTGACCATCTGCCCTGACAATGACACGGCCAAAAGCATGAAGACGCAAATCCAGTTATGAAAATTACACCAACCAACCACAATTTATTTGGCTTTTCATATCAATTACACACATCAACTATTAATGCAACTCAACTTCAACACTCACTCTGCAAGAAGGACTACCGTACAACACGTTTGTACGTTTATTCACAAATCCACTGTGTACAAATTACCAAATCTGCATTCACTTATCTTCATAGATACTGACGAGGGAGTCAACAGTAGAATAACGTACAATCTTCAAAGTGGAGATAAAGACTCTTTCACCATTGAATCATCAACTGGAATGATTCGAACCAAGAAAAAGCTTGATCGTGAAGTGAAGTCAACATACCAACTCACTGTGCGCGCAGTAGATGGCGGTGGTTTATACGGAGAGACATCAGTCACTATTAACATCCTTGACGATAATGATCACTATCCAGTTTGCTCTCAAAGTACGTACAAGGAGAGCGTCAAAGAAGACGCTAAATTGGGCGCTACAATTGGACAAGTCACAGCTACCGACGAAGACATAGGTTTGTTAAATGTTTTAAGTATCCAGACAAACAAAAGCTTAAGTGGGTCGGTTCATGGCGTGAGCGTGGAGCTTGATAGGTGTTCTCCTCATGAAGGAATACATGAATGGATGACTGAATGAATAAATGGGTGGATGGATATGTGGATGAAATAATTAATTAATTAATCAATTAAATAATTCATTAATTCATTCGTTCATTTGCTCATTCGCTTTAATTAGTTAATGGATGAAAAAAATTCATGAATGGAAAATTGGATAAATAGATGAATAAAAAGGTAAATTAAAGAATGAAAAACGGATAAACAAATGAATGAATGAATGAATAAATAGTTACATAGATGAATGAAAATCGTGCATGTTCATACCTGACCAGATATATTCGATCGAGTAGCAATGAAGTGTGTCAGTATTGGGCTGGCTTTATACTATAACAGACTCATCTGATTTTTTTATCTTCATATAGGCATCAATGCTGATCTGCGGTACAATATCCTTTATGGTAATACTGGCAGTACTTTTAACCTGGACACCAAGACTGGTCGGGTTACACTTCAGACAAATCTTGATTATGAACGATGGTAAGACAGGCAGACATGACTCTGAGTATCTTGAATTGCACACAGAATTCCAAATCCTAGCTTGCTTCAAACATTGCAGTTTTGCTCCTTAACAGATTTGTGCCTTCAAAACCACCTTCATACACCGTATTTCAAAATGGCGTCTGATTGTGTTTTAATCGGGAGAGCAGCATGGAAATGACGCATCAATGCCAAGTCAACCATTTCTTTGTATTTCCACATAAATCTCCTTTGTACTATCTGGCCAACAGAGCAATTGTGAGGCATGATCGAACACAGTTTTGCAAGCAACCAGCTGGTCACCTTTTCATATGGCCTTTCGTGTTACTTTCCACGGTCTGGTCCGGTCAAGCGCCATTTTGAAATAAGCTGTATTAGTTCCTCAGTGTAAAACGTCCTAGAAAGGTTCTCGTTACTAAGTTTTTAACTACGTTTTTCAAAACAACCTGCATGCTACCAAACTGTAAAAGCCCACATATCTAAGCACTTTTTGTCGTCTTATCAAATACTGTCTTTATTTTTACAGGAAGTCATATTCTCTGTCAATCATGGTATCAGATCGAGGCTCACCTCCCTTATCAACAACATGCAGTATGGTTGTCACGGTAACCGATGTCAATGATAACAGTCCAATATTTCAGTCAAGGGGTTACCAAGCAACTGTTAAAGAGAACTCTATCAAAGGAACCAGTGTTGTCAAGGTAACGTTAACCATCGCAAAAGAGCCATGAGGAATACCAACAGATAGCAGTAGGCAACCCTGTCTCTATATTAGAATAGTTTAAGGAATGTCGTTATATTTTTGATTTATTCGATGATACACAAAATATAGTCACACTTAATGAAATTATCATTGTGAAAAGGATTCTGGTAAAGAGATAAGGGTAAAACGTTATCGTACTTCAGTCTTAAAGTGGTGTTCCACGGGACAACTTGCAACGCTGATTACGCCATTTGTGTGTCGGTCTTTTTGGAACTCAGTTCACCGCCTGCTAACTCACTCATAGCTGCCTAGGTTTCTTCTTTATAAGCATTTTTTATGATCTTCAAAAGCTTCATGTTGTCTTTTACACTAAGTTTAGACATTTATTTGTTTATTTATTTAATGATCATGCGTGTGTTGGTCTTCTTTAGTGTTTGCGAGATTTAATTCTTCATCAAAATGTACCATTAATCCCTCTGTTTTCGCTTCTTCAATTATACATGGACTTTTGTACGATGTACTCTGAGAAACATTTCGGTTTTAATTATAGCTTTCAGCGACTGATCTTGACAGTGGATTCAATGGGAATGTACAGTACTACATCACCAATGGCAACAGTAGAGGCACTTTTGTGATCAGCCAAAATACAGGTAACCATGGAAATAGTTCTGAGGGGAGATGACATTTTAGATACGTCTCTATGCCATAATAGTTTACAGAATTCTTTCATATTGAAATTATTTGGAGGAAAACTAGTCCATGCAATTGTACAATAACTTTTATTTCACGGTTTTTAGGCGTGCACTCTATAGACAAAAACTATAGGACTATTTCTTGTAAATTAGTTTTTTTTAACTATCAAGCAATTCTTTTTCAACAGGACTAATATCAGTCAATAATCCACCCAGCTATAACACACAGAGTCAATACGACCTTACCATAGAAGCACGTGACAATGGCCAGCCAATCAGAAAGGATACCACCGTCCATGCAATGATTACAATCGAAGACGTCAATGATAATGCGCCAGTGTTCACTTCTAAAGTGTATGTTGCCCAAGTCAGTGAGGATGCTGGAAAGGGTGTGACTGTTACCACGGTAACAGCTACTGATGCTGATACTGGACCACGTGGCCGTGTCATGTATAGCATTGTTAGTGGTAACCATGGAAACAAGTTTAACATCGATACCAATTCAGGTACAAAAAAAAACTGAGATGTCCTGCACTGAATTAGTGTAACAAATCAGTCCATATCAGTTCATCAATTGAATCATGAAATCAACCCGTTATTCAAACAATTAGTTATACTCTTATTTTTCTTGTACTGTATAACTAATCAACCAACCAATCAATCAATCGATCAAATAATCAACCAATCGTTAATCAGCCAATCAACCAATCAATTAACAATGGAAACAATTTATCAATCATTCTGTCAACATTTGATATTTATACCCTCTTCCAGGTGTAATCAAGAAATATTCAATCGATCAATCAATCAATCAATCAATCAATCAACCTTGGAAATAATCTTTTAATCAACCAGTCAACAAATGATATTTATGCTCTGTTTCAGGTGTAATCAAGTTATATTCCAATTTGGACCGTGAGACCACATCGTCTTACTCCTTATCCATAGAAGCAAAGGATGGTGGTGTTCCTTCGCTTCATTCCACGTGTCAGGTCAACATTATCGTTCTTGACATCAACGATAACAGTCCAGCATTTAGCGGTCCATATACCTTTCATATCGCTGAAAACAAACCACTAAATACTCTCGTGGGACAAGTAACAGCAACAGACCGAGATAGCGGAAATAACGCTCGTATAGCTTATACCGGAAGTACATCAGTGTTCAATGTCGACTCAAGCACCGGCAAAATCACTGCGTTAAAAAGCCTAGACTATGAAAAACAAACTTCGTACTCTCTTACTATTACCGCAAAGGATCATGGATCACAACCAAGACAAACGACAACTGTTGTAAAGGTGATGGTCGACGACGTCAATGACAACCCTCCTAAGTTCCCACAGGACATGTTCAATTGTAGCGTGGCTGAGAATTTGGAGAAAGGTGCTGGAGTGTGTTATGTGACAGCGGTTGATCTTGACTCTGGAGCAAATGCGCGGTTATACTACTCACTGACTGGAGGAAACAGCAAGTTTACTATCAACACAGTAAGTAACATTGAGAATGGATGCAATAGTTTACTATTCGGCCACAATAATTAAATAAATGTAAAGTTTTTTTTATTTTATATAGTTATATTTTGCTTATTCCGCTGAATTGGACATCTCTAATACGTCATGCGTACGACTTTTTTGTACTCACCAGGCCACAGGCGAAATAACTACCACGGAGCCACTTGACCGAGAGCAAACTGGTTCCTACCACCTTGTAGTAACAGCTAAGAATGGTCAGTCATTCTTGCGGTCAGCGGTGTCGGTATTTAGCGACTCAGTTGATGTATATATTACCATACAAGATGAGAACGATAACCAACCTCTGTTCCATGGTGCACCGTTCAAGTTCAGTATCAGTGAGAGTGCCTCTGTTGGCACTAATGTTGGTAAGGTTTCTGCCAGTGATGCTGATATTGGTTCTAATGGTAAACTGACCTTTACCATTGTAACTGGGA
This sequence comes from Diadumene lineata, assembly GCA_918843875.1. Classification (NCBI taxonomy): domain Eukaryota; kingdom Metazoa; phylum Cnidaria; class Anthozoa; order Actiniaria; family Diadumenidae; genus Diadumene; species Diadumene lineata. Next base: position 9,363,160 of record OU974077.1, read on the forward strand.
ACGTTGGATCTGGGTAAGTGAATATACCGTATAAATGTATAAAAATATATATCAAGCGGAGTCCACCGGACACTTTCAGACTTAAGAAAATCAAGGCCCTCGATTTTTATAAATAAATAGTTTGTGACATATCAAGAATGGAGTCATTTTTAATAGTCCTTAATCGGCCACTATTATTTATATGCATCATATCACTACACTATCGCTACACTGGTTTTCTAACTTGACTGTAACACTATAAGGTCTAGCAAAGCACAAGAATATGTTCATGTGGGGTTGGTCCCGGGACCTGCAATGCGTGTACAATGAGGTCGCAATACAACAAATAGGTTTTATCAATGTAATGTGCGATACAAAATGGGTCGCCGTAATTTCCGTACAAGTATCTGACATGTGCGTTTATTTTTAATTTTCAATTCACTCTTCACTTGTCGTATTTCATAATGTCCTTTTCCTTAGATTTCTCTCATCGTTATATTCAAATGTTTCTTAAGCTGTATTTTTTGGCGGTGTTATAATGTGAATTGATGAGACAATAATGAAACTCTGTTCGAAATATAACATAAGTTCTCACAAGAGCTTACTTGCCTGAAAATCCTTAAATTTTGTTACATACGACTCTAATATTTTACATCCTCGGTGAGTTAATCAATCTCGTTTGTTTCAAATACAGGTTCAACATCGATCCCAATACTGGTGTACTCTCAGTTTACAAGATTCTCGATCGAGAGACCATACCAAGCTATAGTATAGTTATTGACGCAAAGGACTCTGGGACACCAACACCTCAAACTGCTCGTACCGTAGTCGTGGTAACGGTGGATGACGTCAATGATAACGCACCAATATTTGATCGTGACATGTATTATGGCAAGATAAGAGAGGATGCATCGACTGGATCTTCAGTACTGCAGGTAATTGACACGCTCTTGCGTTAACGTGTAGATAATTACGATAATTACGATTCAGATTTGATGATTCATGAATAAACTTTAAAAATTGGGAAGATATATGTATAATACATTCTATGTTAATACTTAGAGAGTCTTACAGCTATTACCACTGACATAAATATTGATTTAGACATGTTTCGGCGAAACGATCGCCATCACCAGTAAATACAACTAGAATTGTAATGTAAAAGTATATATACTGATAACAAGAGCAATAGGAACATAAATAATAATAGATTACATTCTCAGTGTTAGAATTGAATGTATGACCTGTTGATTTAGTGTCCTTTTTAGCTATTTGATGTGCATAGCTTCTATGAGATTGAGTTGATATTTCGTGCTTGTTCGATCTATTATTTCAAAGCATTCTGAAGTGCAATTGTTTTTCAACTCTTCCGACTTTTTTAAATGTTGTTAAATGTGGTCATCACTCTAAAACTCTTAGTATCACTGTTACTACACAGACCATTCGTTGGAATTTTACATTCTATGTTTCATTTGATCTTTAACCACATCAATTCTAACTAATGAGGTTGGCGAAAGTATCTCTCCAAAACAAATTTAGTTAAGATTAATGGTTACAAGTATCAGAGAAAAGTATAATTAAAACTCAGTTTAATAATAAGGAGGAGTTTCATGGGTGTGGCATATTCGCTGGTATGGTTGCAGTTATAGAGAAAGGAGCATTTGATTGGAAGGTAGAGGGTGTGTTTGAAGATTGAACCTCTTCTTGATCTAGAATATAAGCAACAATACTATAGCTATTCCCGTCTTCTAAATCAGACTGGACGATTTGTAATAATTATTTTCAGGTGAAAGCCCATGACAGAGACAGTGGTTCTAACGGTCGACTAACGTACAGTCTAAGCGGTGTTGGCAGTTCTAACTTCACTATAGATGCCACCGGTTTCATCAAGTCTGCAACACCTCTAGATTACGAGAAAACTAGCTCCTACAGAATGACCGTTACCGCAAGGGACTCTGGGAGCCCATCCAAAAGTGATTCTGCTCAAGTCAACATCAGTATCGTCAACGTGAATGACAATGTTCCATCCTTCGATTCGCAGGCTCAAGTTACCTACGTCAGCGAAGACGTTGCTATAGGAACACGAGTTGTAAAGCTTAATGCTACGGATTCAGACGGGAACGACCTGACCTTTGATATCACTAAAGGCAATACAGATAGCTCATTTAGTATCGGTGCTAATGATGGTGTCATTAGCGTTGCTCAACGACTTGACCGTGAAACAACTGCTAATTACACGCTGACAGTTGAAGCGAAGGACACGGGAGGTTACGCAGTGACCAATAATGCCACTATAAGAGTACTGGATGTTAACGATAATAAACCAATATTCAAACAGCCTTCGTACTCGGCAAAGATCACTGAAAACCAACCAAAAGGTAAGAAACTGATATGCAAGGACATGAACAACTTTGTTTGGTAAAGGATGCAGTACTAGGCGAATTTTGAAGTTGTAGAAGTTTGAGATATAGGTTCTAGTACCTATTGGAATCGAGAAATGGAGTCGACAGGCTACAATGTTGGACATAAATAGTTGTGACTCTTCAAAATGTGCACAGTTCCATGACTGTACACAGCAATATTTGCCCTCCCCCACCCTCGATCAATGTTGTAATTCATGGGAGCGGAAACACCTTTAGGGAACACAACATTGCGTTGGGGGGAGGGGAACTCATTGAAAGACCGTCAAAGTGATGTACTGCAGCAAGCATACTCGAGAAATGCATAAGTGTGCTAAGAGTCCAAGATTGTAGATGCACGTGGAGAGAGATTTTGCCTCAATTTCAATGATTGTGATTTAAGTGTTTTTTGATTAAGAAAAAACGTGCGGAAACGTGAGCATTGTCAATTATACAATCACTAAACATAAAATATCATATAAATAAAGATATTTTAATACAATGATTTAGTAAATTTACCTATAATTTGAAATCATGCGTTAACATTAAAAGCATTTTGAGGTACATCGATATATATGATCATCATTAAATAAGCTTATTGTTGATTGGACATTACGATGATTTGCTGGGAATTCTTTGAAAATATAAGTGGAAATCAAAATGAGTTACCAAACATAAACTGCTATCTAAAAATTTAATGTCCTCATATGTACGATTTGTTTTGTCTCATAGGAACCGTACTTACTACAATCCGGGCCACTGATCGAGATGAAGGAAAAAACGCAGAAATTTCATACCATCTAACACAGGGTGACCAAAACAAGTTCCAGGTCAATCCAAACACAGGCGTAGTGACAACACGAGTAGAACTGGACCGAGAAGACAAGGCATCATATGAATTATCTATCACCGCAAAGGATCATGGTACACCAAGTCAGTCAGCCGTCACCCAGGTAACGGTGACAGTTGATGACGTCAACGATAACACGCCCCAGTTCCCGAAGAATAGCTACTCGATTTCAGTAGTAGAAAACACCGCTGTTAACTCTGTTGTATTACGACTGCACGCCGCTGACCCAGATGATGGAAGCAACGGGCGCGTTTCTTACGCCATCAAATCAGGAAATACCAACAATGCATTTAAGATTGACGCCAGCTCGGGAAATCTGGGTGTAGCTGTTTCGATTGACCGCGAAACTACGTCATCATACGATCTAGTTGTTAGTGCTAGTGATGGTGGTAGTCCGTCAAAGTCCAACTCGACCACCGTCAAAATAACAATAGTTGACGAGAACGACAATGCTCCTAAATTCACCAATCAGAGCAGCGTATTTACTGTCAAAGAAAACGTCCCCACTGGAACCCCAGTAGGGGTTGTCACGGCAACTGATGCAGACGTAGGCAATAATGGCAAGATACGGTTCATTATAGTCGGAGGGTCAGTTACTGCCTTTGCTATTGATTCTACCAGTGGAGCTATAACCGTAGCAGGGCATATAGATCGAGAGACAAGGCCGGTACATCAAATTACCGTCCGTGCATCTGATAGCGGCTCGCCTGTCTTGTTTACTGATAAAGTATTCAAAGTTAACGTTGAAGATGTCAACGATAATCCACCGGTTTTCACTAAGCCAACGTATAGAGGTAGGTTTGTGACGCTAAAACCCTTGTAGTAAAAAGAAGTGTGAATTGGGCTAGAATGTGAAATAATTTATATGACTGCATGACATCCTTGTACAATACTGAATGTTTATAGTAAGGTTTGACGTTGAAATATATAACTTCAGAAACTGCTTCCCACCATGCCATATTGACCAGTTCACAAAATGTCATTGGTTGTCAAATACAAATAAATCTATAGTCTATGAAGCGGCTCTTCACCTCGTCCCTAATCTCCCTCCCTCCTCGTCACCACCCCCTTCCAAAGAGACGCTATGAAGGCTATTCATTATGTATGAAAATGCAACTGAAATTCAGTTCACATTGCAGAAACAAAAATTATATAGCTGTTAATTTTATTTTCTAATAGCGACTCATCTTTTGTATATCTTACAGCAAGTATTGCTGAAAACTCCGCCATCAATTCAGCTGTTGTCACCGTCAATAGCACAGATGCAGATGTTGGACAGAATGCGCAAGTACGGTACCAGATAGTCAGCGGTAACACCGGTGATGCTTTCAAAATCAACTCTCAATCTGGTGCCATATTAACGAAATCAAGCCTTGACTATGAAACCCTGACGATCTACATGCTTAAAGTGAGCGCAACAGACGGGAAGCACACTGCCTATGCTAATGTATTGATTGACGTCATCAACATAAACGATAATAGTCCTAAATTCACCCAGAAATCCTACAGTGGCAAAATTCAGGAGAACTCTGCTTTGTTGACCCCAGTCCTCAGTGTTACAGCTAATGACGTGGATCCCTTTGGAGGCCTTGTGTATGTTTTGAACAGCAGCTATCAGTATAGCAAGAGGTTTAATATCGATCCATCTAGTGGTATCATATCGACCGCTGAAAGGCTGGACAGAGAAGACAAAGACACCTACACCTTACAAGTAATAGTCAAAGACCGAGGGGTCCCTCAGAGATCTGACGTTTCTATGGCAACAATTTACGTGACTGACGTCAATGACAACGCACCAGTCTTTAACGGTAATACATTTTCCTTTAATGTTTTGGAGAATGCTACCATGGGGACGTCAGTGTTTCGTGTTCAAGCGAGCGACAGTGACTTGGGTGACAATGCTAAAATATCTTACAGCTTGGCCAACAATTCACCATTCTCTATCGAAGCTGATACTGGAATCATTCGTACAGCTGCTAAACTAGACAGAGAAACTACATCTAGTTATACTTTAACATGTACAGCCACTGACCATGGAAAACCAAGTCTCTACAAACAAAAGACCATCCACGTGACTGTACTAGATGTAAATGACAACTCCCCTCTTTTCGAGAAGAATGAATACCGTGTAAATGCGCGTGAAGACGAGGCTATCGGGTCTGTAGTATCTGAGGTATTGGCTGTTGATAATGACTTGGATAAGGCTGGTCAAGTTATCTATAGTATAGCTAGTGGTAATGATGATGGCATGTTTACTATCGGAAATAACACAGGTAGGAAAGTTTTCATTAATATTGATATATTAAAATCAAAAAGCCATATGAAATAAAGACCAGCACCGGGGTCAAACGTCTGCGCATGCCCTAAAAGAGAAAAAAGTGCCGATTAAACGATCTCGTACCAATGCTTTCTGCGTAGAGATTTCTAAAGAAAGCTTTATCGAATATATACGAAAGAGATAAGTTTCACTTTTTTTCACAAAATGTAAACAGAATTGAAAAAGTGTAAAAATAAGGTACAAAGATAATTTTGCAAAGAGTTAATGTAGAAACAATTAAGCCTTAATATTAATAACTGGCTTAAAAGATCTGATTGTATACAAATACAAATACAAATACAAATACCACTCATGCGCTGACATTTGACAGCGGTGCTATAAAGACCCAATACACGTCATAATACAAAAACAAATGCAAGGAAGTTTGAACCTAGTGTTCATTTCGACGCTCCGTTGTCCAGAGTCAAATACAGTGTCTTATATCACACACGTTTTTTTTATAAATAGATGTTTTATGTATACATGTTTTGCCTTAAACCATTATCATATCAGTGGATAAGGTACGATATAGGAGACTTCCTGATAGGACTTTAAAGGACTTCGTGGTTCTTTCTTTGCCAGTACTCACATTGGCTTACGGCACACACTGACGCTTATAATGTCGATTTTATAATGGTGATTTTACGAAAACCGCGCGAGAGAAAACAACACTTTAAGTCTATTAGGTTCGAATCACCGTAGTAAAGATCTGGGGCCGGTTGCACAAAGCCTGAATAGCGCTATCCACCGGATAAATCACTATCCAGCGGATAAATTCTAAAGAAATTCTATGGAGTGGATAACGTATCCAGTGGATAACTTTATTCTGGCTTCGTGCAACCGGTCCCTGCAGTCTAACATATAATCTGCCTTTATCATCACTATGAATCAAAAGATGCATAAGGTATGAATGTTGTAAAATGATGAATGTTTTCTGTTAATTGTTCTTTCAGGAATAATATCTCTTCTTAAACCACTGGATCGTGAAGTCAAAGACAATTATCAACTGACTATTACAGCAGCTGACTTAGGATCCCCTCCCCTATCATCTTCTACAAAGGTCTACCTTGCAGTCTTAGACGTCAACGACAACACTCCACAAATCAACGCTGCATCACTTAAGGGAGGAGTGAAAGAAAACGAGCCTGTGGGTACTTATGTAATGCGGTTACACGCAACAGACAAAGACACTGGCTTGAACGCAGAGCTTTTCTTTGATCTATTAACAACAGAGTACAGAAATACTTTTACTTTGAATCAAACATCAGGTGTTATAACAACATTGAAGAAACTAGACAGAGAAACCCAATCAAGTTACAGCTTAAAGGTCCGTGTATCAGATATGGGGCGACCTCAACTTGCGTCATCAGCTGACGTCACCATTGATGTGATTGACGTGGATGATAACTGTCCTTCATTCCATCCATCAGTGTATAATGTCACAATAACGGAGAATCAGAAGAGAGGTACTCATATCGCGTTTGTATCGGCTACTGATCCCGATAAAGTGGCCAATAAGATCATGGACTATAAGATTAAATCAGGAATGCCTGGCGGGGAGTTTAAGATCAACGCCAGTACAGGTAAAACAAATGCACACTAGTAGATCATAATAATGTTTTTCTTATGGGACTTCGTTTAATGGAAAAGAGAGTCGAGGACATGTTGTCAAGCAAAGCCCTAACTTTGAGTGATCGCTTGTAGGCGATCAAGCCAATTTTCGCTAAATTGTCATCAATCCTGCTAAAAATAAAGCGATTGTTGACGATCTTTGGCAAGTGTTTGGGCATTTCCGGAACCCCTTCAACAGGCGTTTATTCCAAGCAGCATTCCCAAGAAAGCGATGTCAGTTGTAATGGAAACAAGGCTTTGCTATACTATTTAGTTTACTGGGAATCAAGCTCAGAACTCCCTTACAATTACATGTTGTCCTCTTTTCGCTGAATTCTCTATCAATATATCCTTCAAACATATCTTAATCAAATGTACAAATACTTATTTAGAATCAGAAATGAGTCAGCATGTATGTGGATTGTGCGATCTTCGATCAATTAATTTTGTATGTCATGTTATGTTGTCACAGGAGAAATAACTATTGATAACAATGTCGACCGTGAGATTTCACCGATGTTTAAACTCACTGTACGAGCTGGTCAAGCCAAATGTGATGAAGTTGACAAGAATGACACAGGTAACCCATCCAATGCATTGCCTGTAGGGGTTGACTAGATTTAATCTTCACGGGGAAAACATGATTGGTCCTCTACTTATTATTCATAGCTGATACCCTAAGTGCAAAATATTTACCAATATCAAATTATAGACGGACCACTATGCGAAAATAACTGAAAGTCTAAGCACAATCAATTAGCTTAAACGAAACTAAACTTACCTGGCTTGCACACTTTTGGTCTTAGAACTCTATCGTTCTCACTCCTTAATTATGTTGCTATTTCTCCACAGATACTGAGGGGGGAGGCCAAGAGGGTTTATCCAAAGCCAGCGCTGTAGTCTATATATATGTAAATGACGTCAATGACAATGCTCCAAGATTCTCTAAATCGTTATATGAATACAACTTTAATAACATCAAGACTACTGAGCTATTCACTATATCAGCGAGTGATGACGATCTTGGCTCAGGTGGTCAAGTAGAGTATGGACTTGCCGGTCAAACAGAGGTAATTGAACGTTGCTTAAAAAAAATCATGAACTCAAAAACTACTTTTCTAATGTTTTATATGTTTATTCTTGAGTTTGCTTCCATTATTTTTTGTGTCGATATATTTAATTCACTGTGTCCTGTTTTGAAGATAAATGGTGATCGTCATCTCACAGTTACAGCAAGAGACAAAGGAACACCAAGCCTTGAAAGTAATGTCACTGTTGTCGTTAAAACAAGGTTAGTATACCCAGCTAGATATCAGAAATTATCCTACAAACAACAATATTTGATTGTTGTGATTCATGTATTAAAAACACGCTAAGTATACCTCAAACTTACAAAGGTGTGCGCTAGCTATTATCGTCACGACGAATCCTTTGGCCTACAAAAACATTACATCTCCTCGCCCTGAAGAGCTTGTAACCTTCACAGGCTTTCGAAAAATGAATTAATTGAAATATAGTTGTAGCTATGATAACTTCAATTTTAAATGTCAACATTTTATTTCAGTTTATCATGTGAAGCTATGGTGTTTGATGTTACCAAGGAAGGCAAAATATCAACCAAAACACTATGTATGTTTGATGTTAAACCTGATTCAAGTATCGTCAACTCAGGACTTCCTCATAAGGTAGAAAGTTAATTGTTTTTCATTGATTTGTTCGCTTTTACAAACGTTTTTTTAAAAGTCATTTTATATTTGTATATGTTATATATATATATGTGTTGTTTATTTACTTTGTGGTTTGTTTACTTCGTTTTATTTTGCTTTAGGTTGTTTTCTTTCCTTGGATTATAACTTTGACGTTTCATTTTCTTGTAGCTTCGTTCTATGCCATTGCTCCTTTACGATATGCGCTTCATTTAATTACATATTTTGAAAATGCTACTTAACAATGGAGAGCATTAGAAGACAAAAGTGTACCATATTTGAAAAGCATATTTTGGTCCCATTTTTTTCATATCACACGAGCTAGTTTAACCCTCACAGAAAGTTCACAGTCTCTGAAATTTCTTGTTGGCGCAGTTTGGGTGCGTATCTGATAATGTTATTTTGTTTTCAGATGTTTTGTTCTGCCAAAGGAAATACCAACCCTAGCTATCGCTGGATGTTGAATGGTCGGTTCGTTAGCAGCTGGTCTCCTAACAGTACTTACGCTGTAAACAAGCTAAGCCAAGATGATGAAGGAAGCTATTCCTGTCTTGCTCGTAGCGATGCTGGTGTCATCCAATCAGAGCCAGCAACACTCACTGTCTATGGTACGTATCCACGATCGTTGCTTACATTTCACTAAGCTGAGATGTGCGATTATATACGAGTGTTTTAAGACGTAGTGACCATAGGTGCTAGTGGTTATTAGTTTGTTTTGTTTGCTTATGCGCTTTCTTCATTCAGGTATTTGTTGTTTCATTTATTTGTGTCTGATTCTTTGAATCTTTAATATCCTGAATAAGATACCAATCTTTACGTGTATTTATTTGTTTGTATTTATAAATATTTGTTTGCTACCATGTGTGTATACTGTGTATGTCGTTGCTGTTTTCTCTGTTCATTTGTCGTGCGTCGCGTCTGCTTGTCCATAAGAAGACTTTTTCATTTATTTTTTCGTTTGTTCTGTCATTGTCTGTTGAATTGTCTGTCTGTTCGTTTTTATGTCTATCTGTCGATCTGCATGTGTCTATCCTTTTGGTATATCTGTCTGTCTGCCTGTCTGTCTGTCTGTCTGTCTGTCTGTACGTCTGTCATCATATCTAATATATATATGGATCTGTCCGTCCGTCTCTATTTTTAACTAACATCCCATCTCTACTCTCAGATGTTCCAGTAATCCTCGGCCATCCTGAGAACGCTTCAGTAGCCATTAAAGGCACAACGACATTGGAATGCCTTGCTAAAGGAGACCCTAACCCAAAATACCAATGGTACAAGAACGGTGAACTACTGCCGCCCAGTGGAGGTATCGAATCAACCAATGAACCACAACTAGTATTGAAAGAGGCTATACCACAGGACGAGGCATGGTACCGATGCCTGGTGACTAATGCGGCTAAAAGAGATGGAGTGTGGACTAAATCAGCTTTCCTTGTCGTTTATGGTAAGCATGTGTAAAGGATATCATTTATTGGGTATATTATGCCAGATGTGGATTTATTTTTATAGATAATTCTTTTAATTTTTGATTGATAATCAGTAATTTTTTCATTAGTGCCCCCTCTTTTCAACATTTCTGGATTCGCCCATGTATTCAGTTATTTATTCTTTCACTTACGTAATCATTCATGCATGTATCCTATTAAATCATTATTTCATTTATTTATTTATTAATGTATGCATTCATTTATTTGTACGTATAATTTCACACGACGATTTCATTCTATCAACAGAGCAAAAAGCATTGGTTAAGTTGGAAATTACTCTTAGCAAGCCCCACCCTAAGAGACGTTGTCATGTGTTTGATGTCAAGAAATTCAAGGCGAGTATAAATCCAAAATTGTTAAAAAATAACAAATAAATCGAAATACACAGAACAAACAAACTGCAGTTCTACGTGTAAAAATGTTGCATGGCATTGTGTTCGTATAGAACGTGTGTTATTGGAAGAAAACTCTGTATATTGTATTTTTTATCATATTTCACAAACTTACTGATTACACTGACTTACTACGGACTACACTTTATTACACCAGTTCAACCAAGAGTGGATAAAAGTTATACACCTCATAGAATTTCTTTATTTGTTTTAATTTTTATCCGGTGGATAGTGCTATCTAGGCTTGGCACAAACCGCTCCTGATGTTTATGAAATATTTTCTGAACGTCAATTTGTGCTTAAAGTTGGACTCGGGCCATAACTGTGCAAGGAATGGGAAACTGTCCTATGTGTGCACACATATCCTAATGCCTGATCTCTATTTCTTATAGGCTTTGTTAAACAAAGTGCTAGAGGGACGAACGACATTCACTAACATTACTGGTACAGGAATCTGTAAACCTGACCCATGTGGTGACTGTAAGAACGGTGGTACTTGTGAGAGGCAGCCAAGTGGGGACTATGTTTGTATCTGCCCACAAGGGTGGACTGGTAAACAATGTACTGTAGATATTGATGAGTGTGCTAGAGGTGAGTTTGCATCTATGGCACACATTGATCAATACATTTTTAAATTTCGCTTAAATAGCTGGGAACTTAATTAAATGAAAAATGTACAATATGTGGGAACTGAATATTTTTATTTGACACAGAATTCAAAAAGTGTATAAATATTTACATTAAAGCTGTGTATAGAGAAACCAATCTATACGTTAGAATTATTTACAATATAAATAAATAAATAAATAAAAATTGTAAAGCGCATTGAGATGCATGAAATGCGCTATATAAGCACTTCACATTATTATAAAAAATAATCCCCTCTATATCGACGGAGCTGTAACCCAAAAATGTACGGATTAGTGGGGGCTCCGGTCGAGGTTTTTATGCAAAGAGTTATACTGTATTGGCAGGAACGCTGTTCGGTATAAAGAGATTTACGATATATTGAGGGTCTATTATAAGAAATGTTTGAATCACTTGGTGTACAAAGTTTTATTCCAATAGCAATAGACAGGGGGCAGTGTATACTATGATGAATAAACTTACATGAATAGCATCTTTAGTCGACATAATCGGGACTAGGTTTAAGCGGTGTAATTAAACTTTCAGTGGCAAAGAATATAGTCGGCATTTTTTGCGTCAATGGACAGTGGCATAGGACTTTGCTCAAGATGCATCGTTTGGCGAGTGAAAATTTAAATAAAAATCTAATAACCAACTACATCATGTATTTTTTTTCCGCCAGTGCCTTGCCTACATGGGACATGTCTGAACAAAGAGGGAACCTATGAGTGCGCATGCTCCAAGAACTTCACTGGTAAAAACTGTCATCTTCGAGATGACGCATGCGCAAACAGCCCATGTAACAAAAGTGATGTGTGTGTTCTGTCTGAGTTGGACAACAGTGGTCACCAGTGCATCCCGTCCAGTCATCAGATGGAAATGTTTTATAAAACCAACATTGATGAAAGTCAGAGGTTTGATATTGAGAAAGAAATCGAAGGTTTACTGAAGTCTGCACCGAAGAAAAACCCCGACATCCAGTCAGTAAGTAATAAGATGAAAGGAAAGGACAAGTATGTTTAGCATAGGTAGTTTCTCAATGATAATCTTGCAGGAAGCCGATGGTCTGCGCACTTTCCCCCTCATTCCATCGCTGTTCCTTTTACGGGTATTTTAAGCTACTTTAACCTACACAGAAAGAAGTGAAAACAAGGATGTGAAGCCACTAGGAATCGAACTAGTGATCTTTTTGCACAGATAGCTGCGCACTATACCCAATTGTGACACACCTGTTGTTGCATTCTATGAAAAAGTCAGTTTTGGCCATTTTTTTTTCTGTTTGATGATTTTTAATGATGTTTGGATATTTGAGCGTCAGATGAGTGTAGTCGTTGGTGATAAATTTTGTTGATGATGTCGATATGTCTCGGTGTTTTAAACAAGTGTGCGTCGTGATAAAGTCCTTTGGTAAACTCGGCAGTATCCAAATAATAACTTCTGTAAACTGTAAAATCGACTGAATAGAAAAGGCTAATGATCAAAGAATAAATAGAAATCATGGAAGCAAACGAGAATTAATTTTTGGAAAAATTAATAAGCGAATGATTGATTGAATGAATAAGTGAAATTAACGAATAAATGAATGAATGGATATATGACTGAATTGAAATGAATGAAACAGAAATACTGAATAAATGAGCGAATTAATGAATCGATAAGTATGTTAGAATGAATATTATGATGATCAATAGTTTTGTTCAACTGATAAATGTTTTTTCCTATCACCATTGCAGAAAAGACGTCGACGAGCAGCCCAAAGCGACGACTATAGATTATGTGCAGTAAGAATAACTTCGCTCAACAAAGACTACGTCCAGTTTGTCCTTCTCTGCCCTTCCACGATCAAAGTTGAGATGACCAAAGCAACACAGTTCGTTTGTGGGATGTTATTTAGTTCTGGAACAGCTAAACACTGTGGACATGAGTCTATACTATTAACTCCAATACCACCAACTACATATCCACCTCTACCGCCATCAAAGTAAGGGCTTTTTCGTACTTATTATACCACGATGGAATCTAAATACGGGAAGCCATTTGTTTTTGTCGTATTTTTGTCACTAAAAATTTTAATTTGGTATTTTGTTAATTTTCAATTTGATAAAACTTCCCGGCATACATGAATTGACTCGCTAAGGTGGTAAATGGAAAATAGTGATTTTTCTGTCATCAACATTTTTTGCAATCGCAATACATTTATAGTTAAAAGTTATTAATGGCTGTCCACTTCATCTGCTAACATTCAAATTATGAATTATTATAATTTTCAGGATAAGCATCCTTCTGTTCGCTCGTGATGGTAACAACAGAGACATAGCAGGTGAAAAGGTCGTGGACCTACTAGAGGGCACTGACTTCAAACAACAGATGGAGAATCAAGGAGTGGATGTTGTAGCGGTTAAGAGAGGTAATATTTACTGAGTAAAACGAAAATGATGATTATATTTTTTTCAGTCCAACTTTCAATTTTGATGGTACAGAAACAAATAAGCAAAATGCACAAACACACAAACAAAAAAGTGAGTGATCCAAAAGCAAGCAAGCAAACGAAAAACTAAAAACAAACAAGAAGCAAACAATCGAACAAACAAACAAACAAACACGAAAAAAAACAGCAAGCAAGCATGTAAACAAGCAACAGAACCAAACAACAGAAAAACAAACAAAAAATATACAAACGCAAAGAACCAAACATAAACAAACGCGCATCCAGCAAAAGAAAAAAAAAAGAAAAAAGAAAAAACACATCACAAAGAACGGTTCAAACCAGCTTTAATTAACCAAAATGTAATCACAAAAACCTAACAAGCAAATAAGCAAAAAAGCTTACATGTATTCTGAGTTTTAACTGAATACTGAGTAGCGGCCGTGTCAAATAAACATTCTCTTCTTGCTTGCATTATTTTCTGGTATTTTCAATGATAGTTAACTAATATCTATATTTTTTTCCAGTTCAAGGAAACCCTAGCAAGCAACAAGGTAAACGTAAAAACACTTGGAAAACATTTATGCATTTATACTTAGTACTGTACTTTCTTATTGCGGCGGGGACCTTCACGCCTCGTCATTATATGCGGTTATGAAATATGCACCAGCACAAGTAGATCAAACATGCACATTTCTCTTGGGCTGTCCTCACTACGTCATCAGCAATAGCATAAGCGCAAGCCGACAGCATTAAGGCTCTCCATTCTTCTGGCATTGTTCTACTATTTGATGCTTGTGTCACACAGTTTCACAGTGAGAACATGCACTTCTGCTTAAATTTGGGATTAAATTAATCGAAAATTCCAAGTTCTCAGTGTAAAATGTTTGTGAAATAAAGATATGATCTGTTATATTGTGCTCATTTCATAAAAATTAACTAGTACACTGTGACAAATTGGATAAACTTAATTAATGTTTATTTGTATATTTGCGTTACCAGGCGAACAAAAAGCGAACGTGGGTCTTATCGTGGGTCTGGTATGTCTAGCTATAGTAGTAGTGGCCGGGATTGCCATTGGACTAGGATATTTATTTCATCAAAGGTAACTGAAACACTACATATTTCCAACTAATCGTTCAGGAACATACATATGTAGTAATATACTTATCAGAACATCGTTTTTGCGCAACTATAACCAATGCAGTTATTTCCTTATAAAAGGCTCTCCATATAAAAATTTATTAAATATTATATAATTGAATAAAAACCGTATTGTCGTTTTCAGACGTAAAAGTCACCAGTCCCTCGTCAACGTAGAAGACCGAGCAGTCATTGGACGAGCAGACAGTCGTAAGCACATGCTACAGCGAAATGTCTCAAGCAAGGACATCGCTAGATCAGAGAAAAAGTTTATTAATAAAGCATTTACTGATTCTATGTACGACGAAGACGGAGAGGACGGACAGTTCATGGTTGAAGTTAACCTGCCTGCTAAGAAAACTACATCAAAGGCAATCACCAAGGTAACCATATATAGAAACGTCAGTGATTGGTCAGTGCTTGATTGGATACAGTGCATTTCGTGATCCTCAAAGATCTTTTTAGTCTAAGTGAAAACACAAAGAAAGAACCAAATTTCATAACGCATCTTTTAGGAGAGGCGTCAATTACCGTCGTACAATAGTTTCCAGAAGTACGTGATGGGCTGGGAACGAGATAGAGGAGAACAGCCAATCACGGACCACTGACACCAAAGTTATAAACCTATGCAATTTCATATATATAACTGTTCAAAATAAATACTTCGTGCATTAAAAAGAATATAATGTCTATAAAATTCTATATATTCTTTATAATCTAGATTATGAAAAATAGGGACTATGCAAGTTATGAATTACAAAACTTAATTGTGTTGTTTTTGTGAAAACTTTAGCAATACAAAATGTTCTTTTCCCTCTTGAATTATTATGGCATGAAACAAGCCCAAAACAATATTTATTTGCGCGAGACTTTAATTTTTTCTTTATCGTATTTGAAAGATCAGTAATAGCCTTTTTTTATCAGCTGTTTTGTCTGATGTTGATATTCTTTCTTATATCTTAGCTCTACGAGGCACCTTATTATTACGACAAGATAGCCCCGATAGAGGCCGAGATGCTCTTGGATGATAAGGTCCCTGAAGGGACTTTCCTGATACGCAAGGGTGCACAGAGTGGTGAATATGTACTAAGCGTAAAAGGTCCCGAAGGAAGGCCATCTCACAGACACCTGATCATCAAACACACCAACAAAGACAACTTTGAAGTCCAGTTTGGTTCCATGCCACTTCCGCTCGAGTTTGACTCGGTCAATGACGTCATCGAACACTTCCAAACCACACCCATTGAATTTGGTGCTGATGTCCCGGATGTGAAGTTGGGGGATCCATGCAGTAAAGCAGTGGCCTAGAAGACATCACTCGATCATTTACGAATGAATTGATTCGGAATTAAATTTGAGCGATGAGAATGAGCTGCGGTTGCTTTGATGCGTTAGTGTAATCTTGAGACCGAGCGAACATTAGTAGGAGCTATTGTTTGGGTTTTAACAAACAGTTCTGACTTCAAAGACTGTTGGTAAGATCTTATGTTTTGCAAAGACGCTCGAAACATCACATCATTAAACGCTCGTTTCTAAAGACAAATCTCAGCCACACAAGTCTAGACATTAGACGCTCAAATCGCTGCAACTCAATCACATAGCTCTAATTATTTAGTGGTACATTGACCATTCCGCATATTGGATTTCAGATAATATATAATTGCATTTATATCATTTTGAACAGCCTTCAACCACTTTAGGTCTAGATTAATTCATAAAAAAATATTTTAACTTGTAGAAGACTTCTTTCCATAGATGTCCTTGGATTAGCAAATAACAAGTACAGTCGTTACATACACTCATTTCAAAAAAACGTTATCAGAGAGAATGCCGAATGCCAGTTGTCGAATATGTGCAGTTGAAACAAAAAGTAAGACACCAAAACGCGGCAATCAAGCTATTTTGAACTAAAAATAACTACAAGAAGTAGTTAGACAATGGAATTATTACATTTACAAAGACTTTTAGTTGAACAATTCTCTCCAACGTTTTTTGAACTAAATGTAGGTGTATATTAACTTTGAGATTCGTTTCATTTGTTGTACCCAAATACCTGCTAATAAGATGCTTAGGGACAGACCATTAGACATTTGAGGGGAGGGGGTGGGCAAGTTTTTTGTGCATGCAGGATATTTTTTCCCATGTGATGGCTGTGAAGGATATTTTCTTCCTCCCTGCTCAATATTTTTTATTTGCACATCTGCCGTGCACGATATTTTTTTTTCTGTTTAAGGCTTCGCTCGATATTTTTTGGGGGTATTTGCCCAAACCCCCCCTCAAATATCTAATGGTTAAGCATGCACCAGCGAACAAAAGACAGTCTTTGACGCCTCAGCCAATTCACATGCTTTTATAAAACCATCTACAAAAAAAAAAATAAAATAAAAAAATAAAAAAATAGAATACATAAGTGATGCATGTACTTCACACGGGTGCAAAATATCCTGGACGTTCATATTACTTCATAAAATTAAGTATCAATAGTCGACATCACATGCTTTCAAAAATTAAAAAACATTCGTGGCAAACAAGAATTAACAAAGCAATTGTATTTTAATATTATTTTCTATTGTAAATAAATAAGGATGTAATTAGTGAGAATAAATTCCTCTTTTCTTTATATATTACTTGTCACTTTGTCCATTTAAAGAATTTACAACGAGCCTCTTTATTAGAACTATGACCCTCGGGCCTCGCACAGCAGTAGAACTGGCGCCCGTAATTAGGGCCCTTTTTCTTCACGGTCCTTAGAACACATGATTCGTTATGCCCTGGACACAATGGCGCAGGAGGAGGTCCTTTCAAAATGTTTTTCCATAATGATACTTCCGCTTTCCTATGTTCATCATTTTCCCTCGGAAAGGTCTCGGAAACTTGAAAATCGTCTTCGTTGAACTTCGGAGAAAACGAACATTTCTCGAAAGATTTCTTAGACTCTGATTGTGAATTTCGTTGTGAATCGGTGCTTATCGATCTAATGTCAACACTAGAGCCACTGCTCGGCGGTGAGTCGCTATCCAGCTCACCATCATTACTAGGCAATTTTTTCCCAAAAAACTGTAGGAGGTTGCTCGGTTGCCGTGATTGCGTAGTTTTAGCACGCTTGGCTTGTGGATTCCCAACACACTTAATCGGTCTTTTCAGTTGAGTTGAGATCGCTTCCTTTTTGTTGTTTATTCTCTGTAGTGTTGAGGGATTGTCCAACGGTTTCTTTATAAAATAAGATGCAAGTTTTTGTTGTTTTCCTGAAAATTCTGGCATGTACTTTGTACACATCGCAGGGGGACGATTGGCAGGAATGACGTCAGCACTCAATGATGCGACCACCGGGCAGTGGTCGGACCCTTCCACTTCCGGTCGTATAACACAGTCTAGGAAGCTTTGCTTTATTAGCAAGATATCCCCCAGTATGTAGTCAAGTCTTTTCCCATAGTTGGTTTGACGTGCTCCAGTACTTGTACACCAGTTTGTATACGCATCTTTCTGCTGTAAGTGTATGTAACGAAGTGAGTCCACCAATAAACCCGTTACAGAAACCTGTTTTTCGGGTTTGGAGTCTTTGTCTTGTGATTCAGCGACGGTGATTTCCTTGACAAACTCGTTCATCCAGATTCTACTTGGTAAAGCGTTGTAGGTTTTCTGAAATGATACGATTGCTCATAATTAATAATTTAGTTACATTTCCCTGAACACTTTTCCCTGCTAGAAGAATCTCTCTCGTTCGTGATTCCTGACGACTCTGCTAGCAGGGATTGAACGCATGACCAACATTTGTGACATAAAAATTATGAAGACTTGTTGAGAATGCATGCCGTTTATAAGCCTTTTGTCTTTTGGTATAAACAAATACTTTCCACACTCATCCACATATCTAGGCTTGAGCGGTTTATCAGCACGAAACCTGATGAATGGAGTTTTTTGGTGCTCAATGGGCTTGGTCCCGACCCAAAGTAAGTGAGTATTTCACATACAAAATGTGGCTACAGAATGGCTATTCTTAAGATGTCAACATACTTCACTCATACTATGCTGACCAGGAAAGGTATACTCGATCAGGTTTTGATGCGTTTGATCATCTTGCCAAGGAAAACGTGCCATATAAATGTTAAATATTATGTTGGTACGGGTCTTCAGCTTGGATTCTTAAAGGGTTACTCTAACTTGTTTATGTCAAAAATACACTCAAATTCATAAAACCCGTTAAAAATTGAAAAAATATGATTCATTGATGTGAATGCAAGAGAATACAGCCACCTTCACCTGAAGTTAACCTTAATATGTCATGAACTCACACAAAAATTGGAAATAAAATAAAATCAGACACCCTGTTTTTGGACAAGAAACTTGTAAAACCATACCATGGCTGTTCAACGGATCATCCCCATTTAATCCATAAATGGGAGTACCCTGATCCCCCAGACTGCACCCTGGTTACTGTGGTGAATACTCCATGCTCTTACCACTCTGATACCCATACCACTCACACACACACACACCTATACCTGCACCCTGACTACTGTGGTGAATACTCCATGCCCTTACCACTCTGATACCCATACCACACACACACACACACCTATACCTACAGCACATGATAGAGCTGGTACAGTGAGCCTGTGTTTCCAAGGAAATGAAACAAACAAAGGAAAGTGGCATGGGTTATGGAGCAGTTATAAAATTTATTTGCCTTGAACTACTTTGGCCCAGGTTTGTTTCCTTAACAGGGACATAATGTCATCTGAGTTTGTTTTCTTTCATTTCTGTGTTTTTTCCCTAAACAACCCTGACAAACACTCTAATAAAAGTTTAAAAAATTCTTAAAATATATCAATACAGGGTTTGTACTAGATCTGGTGACTTTTTCTGACTTTTTCATTGTTTAACCAATTAATATCAAAAATAATCACCCAATACATGTGATAGTTTAACTCAGGAAATGGAATTTGTTTTCAATGACTTTCCATTGCCCTGAAACCTGGAATTGGAAAATATGAAAATCCAGGACTTTCCAGGATTTCCACGACCAGTACAAACCCTGATGCATCATCCAAATAATTTGTGTATACATTATGTAATGTGAACAATATCGTTGACAAAGATGTTACTTCATACTCACCAAGTCACCAGGATTACAATGGTCAATGGGTTTATGAGTTACATTGAGATCCCCAAGGACTATCACATGCCTAATAAACAGAAAAAAACTATCAATCAAGCATGAGAATACTGCATGTACTTTAGCATCACAACTTGAATGACAGATCCAGGGAGGGGAGGGGAGGGGGCATAGTTCACAATGCTAATCTCTCTGTTTGTTTGATAAATATTCTTCATCAATCATGTGATAATCTAATCTCATCCAATTCAACTGTCTGATAAGAGCATCGGTGCAGCATTTTGGATGACTTCATATATGAAAAAAAAAATGTTAGTGAAAATCTGTTTTTGATTTTCCAAGCTCAGGGAGGGGGGGGGGGGACCCTGCACCTCTCCTGGATCTGCTTCTGACATGTAACACTAACACCGTCTGAACTGCATCATAAATGTTAATAATAGTCATTGAGATCATACACATTTTACAGTGTCTTAATCAGGAGTGTCAAGTGGATTGGACATCCTATAGTCATAATATCAATGAAAACTATTGATCAGTTACACTGTTCAAAGTTAACATAAACTAACCTTCCAGCTTCTAGCAATGCCTCCACACGAACTTGCAATAGCTTGTAATAATACATTTTGAATTCCATTCTTTCTTCATTGTCACAGTCAGCTCTAGGGCAGTACGTATTAATGATAACAAGCTTCTCGCCATTATCCAGTTCGTGTTCAGTCAGAACTGTACGTCCTTCTTTGTCCAAACTAGTTAACTGGTCAGCGGTAAACTCATCAGCGTTGCCATAACATCCAATAGATGGTTCATCTGTCCATGTTGGTGTCAAGCCTTCCTCTGCTCCACAAGGAGTTGCAGAGTCTCGACAAAATGTTGCAACTCCTTGAAAAAAAGACATCTTATTAGAGTCTATACTCATTGACATTTAGAAAAATAGTTGGAATATCCGTGGTTCATTTTGTCAATAACCATATTGTCATGTTTCCTGTTTTTCAGAATACCCCTCCCCTCCCTAACAATGTTAGGAATATATGTGCTGATTATGGAATGAAAAAAAAAACCTTCAAACAATACTGTTTTGGGGGGAGAGGGGGTTTGGGTCAGATGATAATGAAAAGAGAAAAGAAACATTTGATAACAAAAAAGTCATTGAAAAATAAAATTTTTAGGACTCAGAGTGCACCATAATACTGTCAGCAATGCTAGCAAAAGTGAAACAAAATACTGCCATTAATGTTTTCTTAATATAATATATTATACCTGAATATCCTGTTTTGACCCTCGAAAAGCTAAAATATGCATTATATCCTTCTACAATACATATGGACTCTTCTAGCATATCACCTAGTAATCATATAAGATAGCCATTAATTAAATATTAAATATATGCGAAATGGGGAAACATTTTACTAGGATTTTATTGGTGAAGTTATAGTTATTGGGTCATGTCTAAAATTGTGTAAAATGAGATATCCCATATTCGATCATGAAATTAGAACAAAAGAGCAATTTCTGACAGTTGCAGGTTTATTAACACATGAGCAATGCAATCTTTTTCAGATCGCAATTCTGATTCCTAGACTAGCTATAGAGCTGAATGCAGGTTAAATACATTTTGTAAAAACTAGTAGTTAAAATTAAAAAGAAAGATTGATCGATTGATTGGTTCTTACGTGTAATTTTTGTCTCTTGAAAACACAAAATGTCAGCATCCAGCTCGTCAAGAAACGTTTTTAATGTCCTGCCTCGAGTGACAGCTCTTATACCATTGATATTCCATGTCATAATCTTTAAACCCTTTACTTCACGAGATCCAGCGTCCGCCATATTGGTTTGTTGCAATGAATACACTGAGACGGGAGGGGTAAGTAGCTATTTTCAAAAGAGTCTCACTTACTTGGAAATTGAAAACTTCTGTGTCTTTACAACCAAATGCTTAGTAAAAACTTTGTTTTAACCTTCAAATAGCCATTTAATAACTATTTATAACAGAGGAATGTGAAATATAGAATAACAAAAAGCACTTAGCCCTCCCTACTGCAAAACTAATCGTATATCTCTCCCCAATCTCTCCCGGTCAATTAAAATTGTAAACAAATCTAGGAAAAAATATTTGTGAAATAATCTCGGTAAATTGCTGATATTAAACAACACAATCTTGGAAAAGGCGGTCATGGATGCTTCAAGTAACGACAACGAACCCCCAAGTGTACAGGTAAGAGTATTGATGTATTTCTTAATCAAATATATTGGCAGTAAATATCACTGTGTATTTGTGTCGATTACTTTGCGAATTGATTTTGAAACTTTTATAAAGCTACATTTGAAAAGTCTAGTTTACAGTTCTTCATTTAATAATTGTGTTCCTTAGGTATCCGTTTTCAGCTTGAACTTAATTTTATTATCATCAGTTAGGCTTTCCAGATCTCTCCAAACATATATTTCCGGGTTGTAAAAATGAAAAAAATACAAAGATGGATAGATTGGTCGGTAGGTACGGTCGGTCGGTCTGTCCACAAACAAATACGCGAACGAAGTAAAGTATTGATTCTTCATTTGAAGACACTCAAACCAGAGGAGTACCAGATGGCTGTAGACAGTTTACTACCTAAAGATGTTCTGTTGAGTCGTATGAGAGCCACACTTTATGGAAACTGCATTGGTGATGCTATTGGTTTATTGACTGAGTTTATGACTAAAGAAGAAGCAAAGAAAGTAAGTTATAGTAGCTTGTGGGTGGTTATTGGAGTAAACGAATAAAGTCCCTTCCAAACACACGAGAAAACGTTGAAACTGTGAAGTCATGCTTGTAATCAGAGTCACGTGGGTGAAGTGAGTGGTGTGTGTACATGTGGATGACAACGTGCTAAGTTGGGTTATGAACTGAGTGGAAAAAATGTATTAAAAGTCTTCGTTAAAGATTGCAGTCCCTCATAACTTTACAGAAACGATTGACAAATATATAGCTGTTTTTTATAGGGATGGATGACCATTAGTCTCCCTCGCATCCGTTTCCGGTCTGTTCGAAAAAATCTCCAGCCCATAACGGCTGCTCACATTCGACACTAATCTCTTTCCCTTTGTTCTAAAACTGTCAAAATCTGTCAAGAGTTCATCAATTGTTGGCCAATCAGAGCACGATTAATTGTAAACATGACAGAATCCCGCGAAAGCCAGCACCATACTGAGCGCAGTATCAAAGGTCAATCAATCAATCAATCAATCAAATTTATTTGAATACAGTAAAAATCCCAAATCAATTAATTACAATTGCTCTTCCTGGGAGCTGTATAAAATACTAAAAACTATTTACAATAAATTATTATTTACAATATATAATTAATAGTTTAAAAGATTGTAAATTAGAAAGTGAAGGGGAATGAAAAGGCACTCTACAGCATACTCTAGTTTTCTGGAGAGCACCCCTTCAAAGTCCAGTTTCTTTTGAAACTGGAAACACTACTTAGATTACGTATGTCAACAGGGATTTTGTTCCATAGTGCAGTACCTCTATATGCAAAGGAATTTTTCTTAGCCTCAGTATTAGGTCTGTGGACATATAAGTTTGAGGTTGAGTTTCTCAAGTTATGAGAGTGTACATTAGTTGTTTTAGTAAACATCTTGTTTAGATAACTTGGTGATAGATTGTTGTTTATTTTGTACATCATTACTGCAATTTGTCTTGCTCGTCTATCTACCAAGGTTTCCCAGTTAAGGTCATGCAATAATTCACTAGATCGAGTCTCAAAATTTGCTTGTTTAATAACTCTAGCAGATCTATTCTGTAAGCATTGTAGCTTGTCTGACATACCCTTTGATATTGACACCCAAACAGTACTGCAATAATCAAAGTATGGTAGGATTAAAGCTTTATACATACTGAGACGGGTGTGTGATGGTAATGTTGTACCAAGGCGCCTCAATATGGATATACCTGATGAAATTTTCCTAGATATTTCTTGTATATGTGTCGACCAATTGAGATATTGATCTATGTGCAAGCCTAAGGATTTATACTCAAATTTTCTATCTAGTGATTCATTGTTTATCTTGACAGTCAAGTCATTAGGTACTTGATCAAGTTTAAATTTACTACCAATAATCATGAATTTAGTTTTCTTAACATTTAGAGTTAATTTATTTGCTCTAAGCCAAGCTTGAACTTTTTCAAGATCCTGATTCATTATATTTTGGAGAGTGATAGGATCTTTTGCTGATGCAGTTAGAGTAGTGTCATCAGCATACATCATTGGCCTAGACACAATATTGCATGTTGGTAGATCATTTATATAGATAATGAAAAGTAATGGTCCAAGGATAGATCCCTGGGGAATACCATGAGTTATGCCTGAAAAGTCAGACAAAAAACCATCAATTATTGTTTTCTGCTTTCTATTTGAGAGATAGGATTTAAACCACTGAAGTGCAGATGGAGCAATACCGTATGATACCAACTTATCAAAAAGAATTTGATGGTCCATGGTATCAAAGGCTTTCTTCAAGTCAAGAAATATTACCCCATTTAACCTGTCATCATCTATATTACTGAGCCAATCATCTGTGATTTCTAGTAAGGCTGTTTCAGTACTATGTAGTGGTCGAAAGCCTGATTGTGATTCATTGAGAAGGTTGTTTTGATTAAAGTAACTATATAACTGTCTAAAAACAATCCTCAATTAATTTGCTAACAACTGGCAGGACTGATATTGGTCTGTAATTATTTGGATCACTCCTTTCACCTTCTTTAAATATGGGGAAAACCTTAGCATATTTCCATTTATCTGGAAAGACACCAGTTGAAAGTGAAAGGTTGATTATGTTAGTCAGAGAGGGTGCAATTACTGGTGTTGCCTCTTTTAAAAGTCGAGATGATATATTGTCTAGCCCTGTAGCTTTTCTAGTAGGTAGTGCTTCTAACAGTTTACTAACTTCCTCAATTGATGTAGGAGTGAGGCAAAATTTATGATTAGTTGGAAGCAAAAAGTCTTGGTAATTACAGGATGTCTCTGGCACCACAGATGCCAGGGATATTCCTATACTAGAAAAATGATTGTTTAGCTCTAATGCTATATCTTTGGGACTAGTATATGTGTTGGTATTTGTTTTTAATTCACTTATTCTAGTTGTTGTTTGAGAGGCCTTCCCAAGTAAGTCGTTTACACCCTTCCATGTTTTTCTAATGTCCCTTCTATTTTCATTGAAATAGGAGTTATAGAAGTTTGTTTTAGCTGGTTTGATGGCATTATTTGTTTTGTTTTTTGCACACTTATATTTATCCCAATTAGGTTGGGTTGGTGTTTTTATAGCTATCTTTTTTTGTTTATCCCTGTCAAACATTTGTTTCTTCAGGCTGTCTGTCATCCAGGGGCATTTTACTCCCCTAACCCTTTTTTTCTTTAAGGGTGCGTGTTTATCAGCTATGGAGACAAATATCTGAGTCCACAAATCCCAGGCTACATTTGGGTCTTTTTCATTACTAATTTCTTGCCAGGGAGCTTTGGAAAGCTCATTTCTAAAATTCACTTGATTAAATTTGTTAAAGGATCTACACAAGATAACTTTGGGTATTCCTTTAGGGGCAGAAAATTTCCTGATGGCATATATTAGACAATGGTCACTGAAACCAATGTGAGAGACCCCAGTGTGAGAGAAATTAGAAGAATTGCTAGTCAGAAACAGATCAATTTGAGAAGAAGTATATTGTGTAATACGAGTTGGGTGTCTAATCAATTGTTCTAGTTGATACTCATTGCAGATACCAAGGAGTGCAGCTGATTTATGATTAAAAGCTGCTGTGCCTAGATCACAATTTATATCCCCTAGAATATTGATTTCCATATCGTAGTTTTCTAGTCTGCCCAGCAAGTCATGAAATTTAGTAAAAATTTCAATATTGGATCCAGGTGGTCTGTACCATGTGCCAACTATAAATGGCTTAGCTTTTGGTCTGGTCACATGGATACCAATAAATTCCAATTCATCATTATTGACATCTGACAATAGTTTGAAAGTAATATTATTTTTGATCAATAAGGCAACCCCACCACCTGATCTGTTTCTATCTCTTCTTAAGATAACATAACCTGGTACATTGATCTCACCATTCGAAATTGTTTGATCAAGCCGAGTTTCATTTAGAGCTAAGATATCAAATGGATGGGAAGCTAGATATAGCCTTAATTGATCAATATATTTATATAGACTAACAATATTGAGGGCAGCTATTTTGAAACCCTTTAGTGATTCAATATTTTCTAGCAATAATTGTGGATTATTTTCCCTGTTGAGATTGGAGATCAATCAATTATTTTTGAGTAAAAAATTTACAACATTATCAGTTAATTTGCAAGTACGAGAGTTTGCAAGTAACACCAAAATGTTAGCAAAGATTTTTCCCATATTATATATTGTTCATCAATATATTAAAAAGAAGAATGTAGTCTTTATATTTAGAGAATTTTTTTTCGGTTTTCTGACAGTTGTAAGGTCTCATTTGAACGTCAGGTAACATTCAGTGTGATTTGTTTTCTGTCGTAAGAGAGATGACACCGCGAGATTCGAGCTGAATGGAGAAACACCTAGGACAATAATCAAAAACCAGGCCGATGATTTATATGCTCATCCGGAATTCACAAGAAGTAAAAAGTATTCATATTTGGAAATAGTTCTTTTTTTCCCCGTCAATTATAAACAATATTGTTTGTCACTGATCTCACAAACTAGTGTTTGTGACGCAATATACCTTATATATAAAAGATGATCTGTGGTTGGTTCAGATTTTTGGCGCGAAGTGGTAGTGAAATATAGAACCCAAAATCTGATTGGTCAAGAGATTAGTGTCGAATGTGAGCAGCCGTTACTGGGCTGGAGATTTTTTCGAACAGACCGGAAACGGATGCGAGGGAGACTAGATGACCATGGACTGTTAAAAAAATAATTAGGCAGTAACATTTTTGTGTTTTATTTATTTCTCTGGGGATGATCGCATCTGGATGATATCTTTTTCAGTGCATTTTTCGTAGAGGTTTGTCCCTCCCCTCCAGTCCTTCCCTCAGATACGGGTACGCACTTAAGTTTTTGCGCTGTCCTACTTCGCATACATATTACCCCTCACTTTGATTCATTAGAATATCCACCACCTCCAGCCCATCCCCTCTCACTTTTGACCTCATTTGTATACCGTTTTAATCCGTCCCACCAATCCTACCAGAGGATACACAAATCAGCATTTCCCACTACTGTAGTTTACCCATTTGTCTGTTAGTCTGTCGTTTTGTTTATTTTCCTACTATTTATAGATTTATGCAGACAAGAAGAAGAAGTTAGAGTATGACTTGAAAGAAAACGACTTTCATCGCTCTCGCTGGAAGACTGGAGACTGGACTGATGATTCAGATCAAATGATTCTTATTTTAAGATCTTTGGTAGCCTGTAAAGGAAAGGTAACGCAATTTGATACATTTGGACTGAATGACTAGTACCTGGTTGTATAGCCTGCGTTCATGGCGGTCTGTGGTTAATCGCTGACAACGCAGACTACCGGTTGTACGATGAACACTGGATAAAGTTATCCACTGGATTCTTAAGCATTTATTGACTGAATAGGGATTAGATCTTTGGTAGACTGTAAAGGAAAGGTAACGCAATTTAATACATTTGGACTGAATGCAGACTAGTACCTGGTTGTTGAGCCTGCGTTATCGGCGGTCTGCGGTTTCGCCAACAATGCAGGCTACCTGTCATATGTACGATCGAAGACTGGATAAAGTTATAATACTACTAACAATATAAGTTATGTTTCTGAATATTTATGTAATTTTTGATAATGACTCTGGATGGAGTCGAAACGTCGAAAGTAATAAAATCATGGATTCAAACTTTCTTACGTTAGTTTTCATTATCCAAAATATATCCGTTTGTCAAACTTTCAGGTAGATGTGTTGGACTTTGTACAGAATCATTTCAAAAAATGGACAGAAACTGGTTACGAGGAACTTGGTGATATGGGCGCCTGTGGTCTTGGGCGCACCACGTTTAATGTTATCATGCACCCCACTTGGTTAAAAAAACCACATCAGGTAGCGGACATATAACCCTTATAAAATGTTAAAGTTTTTATACCAAAAAATGGCGACACAGTAGTATTGCGGGTGCATTTTGTCAAGTACGCACTCAAAGGCCATTTTAAATACATCCAAGATGCAGTATATTTATTACAGAAAGCTTAAATTTAGAATAATAATAGTCTGATTGGTACACAAAATTTACATAGGGTAACCATCAAAATTTCTTTTCGTAATTTTCATGACCCAGCAGTAGAATACTGATGACTCAAATGACTTCCTCAACTACAAACGTGCATATATATAAACGCTACGCCCCTGAATAATTGCTGCCGCAGCGAAACGAGCCTGGGCGAGCGTAGCAAGGCAGCATTATAACTGAGTAGTTAGGGAGCTGAAATCAAAATTTTTGAGTTTTTTTTAGGGATTGTATTTCGGTCACATGGTCTTGAGGGATTGTTTTTGAGTCCCACGATCTTGTTACCGCAGCCGAAGCGAGCATGAGCGAGCGTATGAACTGATTCTTTGTTTCTTTTTGTTTCTATTAAATCAATTTGGCTGAAGATCATTTGCAGAAACTTCTTATAGATACAACAAGGTTCATGCTTCATATTTCATTAACTATTTAGATCTGGTCAAAGGTCATCTTAGCGTGACTGTGAAACGTGAGCTCTTGATTTTCACCGCTCAATTTTATATTTTCGTATCTTTTCATTTCTGTTTACACCGAGTTTGACTGAATATGATTCCAAGAAAAGCATTAGAAGGCTCATGCTTAAAAAATTAGCTCTTAATGATATAAACAATGAAGTTTCTAAGATATGTTGATTTTTTTATGTACATTTTTAGGCGAAATTTAATCCACAAATACAACTAATTATGTTTTCTTACTGTAAATAAAATGATATCTTGTTTACAACTATTTTAGTTGTCACGATTCAACCACTGAGCAATATGAGAAAGTTAACTTAGTCATATAACGCACAATTTTGTGTTAACGTTTTTGGCAACTTTTGTCGTCGTGTTCATTTTTGCATGACTCATTCAAATTCCTTTTTCCAAACACCTTTAGGACAAATATTAAACTAATGAAAGGCAGCACTCACTAAGTGGTCTCTTAGGCTAGTAATTAAGTGATTATAATTCTGGAGTTTCGTTCGGGCCGCGTGGAGTACCAATATATACAAACTGAATAGTCTATTGAACTATATTAATCAGTGATGGAATATGCTATCTGAGCTGTTCTTTATATATTACAGAGCGCTTATGATGTCTGGAATGATTGCGGTAGGTGGGCAGCACCAAATGGCGGAGTAATGAGAACATCTGTACTTGGTATCCATGACTTTACCAACATAGACAACATTATAGAAAATACCAGAAATATATGTAAAGTAACCCATGCTGACCCTAGATGTATTGCATCATGTGTTGCCGTGACAACTGCTATTGCCGTGATGTTGCAGGGAAAACACTATAACAAAAGTGACAACTCATATGATGTGGACACAATATGTAACCAGGCCTATGAATATGCATGCAAAGAACTGGACACAAGTGAACAGGTATGTGTTGAAATAAGTGTGCAAAGTGTTGTTATTAAGGCGGGTGCAAACGTGGAGATTGCTTCCTCAACTTGACCCCGCATATTACAGCCGAAACACACGAGGGACTCAACCAGTTTGATGTATGAGAGCATATATATATATATATATATATATATATATATATATATATATATATAGATATATATAGATATATATATATATATATATATATATATATATATATACAGCCAACTGCATAAATTCTGTCGCCAAGAACACATGTAAATATATATATTTCTCACCGAAACAATTATGGGATACCTCCCAATATATTTTTTTCGAGTTGCCCAGCATGAGTACTATCTGAAAAAAATATAGTGGTTGATATCCCATAATTTCTTCTTTGAAAAATATATATATTTATATATGTTCTTGGCGACAGAATTTATGCAGTTGGCTATATATATATATATATATATATATATATATATATATATATATATATATATATATATATATATATATATATATACACTCGTTTGCAAGAACGTTGTAGTATACATTTATACATTTATACCAATATCTAATGAGATGCAAAAGGCAAAAGAAGCTGTTTTTACACACGAAACGCACTGTTTTATAATCAGTACGAAGTAATAGACAGGAAAAATATATTTTGACATTTATTATATGAAACAAACAATAAATAAAGCGAGTTTTCCGTTTAGCATATAATTAAATATACCGAATAAATTAGATATTTGTATAAATGTATACTACAACGTTCTTGCAAACGAGTGTATATATATATATATATATATATATGTATTGTAAACGATTGGATTTCGTTTCGATGTTTCTAAAGGAAAAGCTACGTCGGCACGTGATTTCTTCCTCACTTGCATTAACCCTGGTTGATCATTGGTGGGAGCACTTTCATTATGCCATTTCAGGGGCGTGCGCAGGGAGGGTTCCAAGGGTACCGGAACTCCCCATTTCTTAACAAAATGTCAATTTTTAAGTATTTTTTAACGACAATTTTTATGATACCGTTGTTCATCATAATTTGTCATTAGCAGACCATGCTAAATTTTTATATTTTTTCAGTTGTAATTTCGGGGCGTTAGTTAACCCCACCTTTGCTGATCAGTTTTAATAATTTGTCAAACGCTTATTGTTATATGTAATAAACATGTGTCACAAACTGTGGCCGACAATAATCCAAAACGTTGTTGACATTTAATTATGATGCGTTTTGCTCAGCAAACAAGCACGACATATCTCTTTAAACCATAGGCGCAAGCATTGCAATGACTTGAGATAAAAGTCAATTTTCAAGCATTTTTAAGCAACAATTTTTATGATACCGTTGTTCATTATAATTTATCATTGACAGACCATTCGAAAATTTGTCATTTATTTGATCAAAAAAAATAATTTGTTTTGCAAAGCTCTAAATTTCAAAATTTCCTGGGGAAGCATTTCTCGGACCCCTCTCCGAAGGAACGAGCTCTCTCGCCCCGGCCCATTGGAGCGAGGTCCTTATTACAGACGCCTAGTCTCTTATCTGGAACCACCTTAGATAAGCTCTGCGAACGCCCCTGCGCATGCATTGGATCAAAACCTGCCATGGTTGAATTTCTTGGCAGTTAGATAATTATGTTTATATTCATTAAAGATGATACAGTGTCTGATTCTCAATCCACAGAAAGATGAATTGAAAAATCATATGTTTGCTTCTTCACTTGGTGAACTAAAACTAGATGAGCAAGGGAAAATAGGTTATACTTACAAGTGCCTTGGTGCAGGTTTCTGGGCTTTTAGACAGAATGATTTTAGAAAAGCACTTACAAAGATTGTCATGAAGGTATAATATCATATCATGCGTTGATTTTATAAAACAAGCAAGGCAGGAGGCAGGCAGACAAACAGGTAGGCAGACAGGCAGGCAAAGAAACAAAAATTTCGCTTCAAACAAAAAATATGTTACAGATTATAAACAAGGAGATAGAAAAGTTGAAAAAATTAAAGAGGTGCTGAGGATGGCTAGGCAGCATGAGCTGTACATCATCCTTAATCATTAAATAAATAAATGAATGAGCGAATGAATGAATGAGTGAATGAATAAATACAATACCTATAACTAATTATATTAGAGGTGCATGTTGGGTATTTATCGGTATTTTTTGTATCAGGCAGGTGATGCTGATACAAATGGTGCAGTTGCTGGTGCTTTACTGGGATGTAAACTTGGTCTAGAAGGGTTACCAGACTCCTGGCTCAAAGGATTACTTCACAAGAAATGGTTAGACAAGGAAATTGATAGGTTTGTTTGAATTATTACGAAAAATCACCAAACTGGGGAATGGGCCCAACATTTATGCAAAGATCACGCCTATTTTCTTTCAATAATTATTTTAAAGTACTCTTTCAATGTATTGTCATTTTTCTTGCTTGATTTGGTCATGTGACTTCTTAGTGCAAGTAGCACATTGACTTTAATTGATTTCTCTTTTTTGGTCGACCAGCAGGCCAAAGAACGATTTTAGTCGGCTCATTCAGCCCAGTATGCAACAATAGTGAAACGATAATGAAACAAAAGATTTCTGACACGCTTAAAAAATGTACAATAAGCTATAAGAAGAGTTTTCAAACTATTTCACTGTATAAAATATGCGTGGACGAAAATAAAAGGTACATCATTCCCACGCACAAAGAATAGTTAACTGTAAATTTTCCCTAGCACAACAAAAGACTAATGTTGTATTCCACACTTGACACAAGTTTATGCACCAATCCATTTCCAGCAACCTCCAAATATAAATAATCCTTGGTGAGGGAAGGGCACTTCAACCTAAATCTCTTTGCTGGTAATATAACAATATTTTGTGACAAGCATATTATGGAAGGGTGAGGGCCCTCCCCACTCAGTCTGCTACTCCTGGTTCTATAGTTTTAATTAAAACATGTCTTTTATAAACCATCAGTTGCATGAGAGGAAAATGAAAAGCACAAACCACTAGGTAACTCCGAGTTTACATGTGGCTCAGCTGCGGGGTATTGAACTCCAATCAAAGAGTGGTCAAACAACTCCAAAATAGCTTGGCTTATGAAAGATAATCTTTGTTTTCATTTGTTTTCCAGATATTTGCAAATGGTTGGATTGGCACGAGATACACATCAACAAAATGACAAAGAAACCCAAATAGAAAAAAGATTATTGATATCTGCAGTATAGGATTGTGCACACGTGAATGGGTGATCTAATTCTATTCATAGTTGTGAATCCCAGTCCCATCAAATCCCTTTTACCAATCCAGTCGTCCCTTTAATTTAAAGCAGCTGATATCCATGTAACATATTAGTTACATAATAATAATACAGTAATGATATAAATGATATACTATTTATATTATTATTAAATTACATTCTCATAGTGGGACTGTCATTTTGATAATGGTGATATGGAATATAATTGACAAAACAGTTGAGCACAAGCACAAAAACACAATTTGTCTTGCAGTAAAAATTGTCAAGATACACAATAAATCTCGAGATTGTAGTCACATAGTGAAACACTCGATCAAAAGCCTTTTAGACTAATAAATGTTTCAAAAGAATAAATAACGAGAATAAAATTCCGACGACGAGAAGCTGTCTTCAGTAACTGTAATCTAAACACATGGGCAAAGGAAAGAATAATGAAGACAAAAAAGTATGGGTGATTGGTACTAAGAAAAACTGTTTGTGTAGTCTTTAGGAGTGACAGTGTGAGATAATTAATGTTGAAAAATGTTAAAAAAGAGAATGACAAATAAGCATGCATACAATAAAGACTAAAAGTGAGATCTAACATTTCAGCCCCTTCGGGATAAATGATTCGGGATGCTCATCGGAATCTTTAAAAAATACTCCTAAAACATACCGGTCGTTTTTCAAAGGGCGTGGCTTCACAAATTTTTCATACCTAAAAGATACCAAAAACATGAGTTTTAGTGCTATTCAACCCCTAAGAAGTGAGGATTTGGCAAATCTCATATTTGTAACCCAAAAAGAGATCAAATTACTGATTTTTACCCCTAAAAGATACAACAAGCATCCCTGATTTTTAACCCCTGGGGTACCCCCCAGGAATTCAGCAATTTGAGCTCAAGTGAGTAAAACACATCAGACTCCTATTAAACACATAAAATTTGTATTTTTATACACCTTACTAATGAATTAACAATACATTGTATGTACTCAAGGCTGTTAAGGCCTGACTTTCCATAGATTTAAGCCAAAAACTGTTTGTTTTTGTATTTTGCTTCAAATTTGCTTTAATGTAGTCAAACTTGTCCATTTCATTCAATTTACAAACCTTGAAGTTTTCGTTGGAAAAGATTGCGAAATATTGGTCACGTGACCTTTTTAAAACATCAACGAACTCAATATGTTTAACTAAAAATGGGGCAATTAAAATCAACTTTTAAAAAATCCATTTTTATGTGGATATAATACGCATGAAAACATGCCTACGACTACGCCTTTTAACATGACCCAGCTTTCTTTGTTCGTGAGATAATTAGCGAAAGAGGTCACGTGACCTGATTGTCAAACCAAAATAAACGAAATATCTTCTAAACTAACAATGAAAGTTCAGGTTAAAAGACACAGTTATATACATCTTATTATTGGCTATCAAGCTATACTAAATAAAATTTGATACATGTTGATTTTAATTGCCCCATTTTGTGTTGAAAATATTGTGATCGATGTCTCAACCAAGGTCACGTGACCCATATTTCACAATTTTTTTTTCAACCATAAAGTCGAGGTTTTCAAATTAAGTTATATAAACAAGTTTGGATACATTAAGGCAAATGTGAGATCAAATACAAAGATAACCAGTTTTGGCCAAAATCTAAGGAAAGTCAGGCCTTAACAGGCTTGAGTATAATTTAATTATTTAAAATCTTAATAAAATGTTGTTTACAACATGCCATTTGTGCTGGTATTTGTTTCTATCAAATATGTTGAAAAGGTGTGTTTTTAGTGCCCAATAATAAATGTCTCTGAAGAGCAACTTCTCATTCACGTATAACAGCTGCTTCTGAATGCCATCAGAGTTCCACAGGTTGACTTGATGCTACTCAAAACCAAGCATGTCAAAATACCTGGAAGACAAAGAAGGCAATATTGGATGAGACACTGGTATCAAGGCAGCCTCATGTGGAGGGGGTACAGGGCTTCCAACCCCTAACATTGCAAGAATATATTTTACAGATGTTTTATATGTATCATGTTGAATTCACCACTTTCACAATAGCCATAATGCCTGAAGAAACTTTAGAGATAAAAAAGATATATCTCCATTTGTCATATGATTATTACCTATCAATTTGTGCATCGAGCCATTCCTTGTGAAGTAATCCAGTCAGCCAGGAGTCTGGTAACTTGTCTAGACCAAGTTTACATCCCAGTAATGCACTAGCAACTGCACCATTTGTATCAGCATCACCTCCCTAGGAAAACAGCAACTTTTTTTATAAAAATCTGAATTGTTCTATGATCAATAACAAACTGAGAACGAAAATCTATGTTCCACTGATTAAATACATTACACAAATAATCTATAACAATCTTCCTTACCTCCATGACAAGCTCTGTAAGTGCTGTTCTAAAATCGCTTTGTCTAAAAGCCCAGAAACCTGCACCAAGGCACTTGTAAGTATAACCTATTTTCCCTCGCTCATCTAGTTTTAGTTCACCAAGTGAAGAAGCAAACATATGCCTTTGCAGTTCATCTTTCTGTGGATTGAGAATCAGATATCATCTTTAATAAATATATGTACATAATGATATCTATACAGCAAAGAAACTCAATCATGACAGGCTTAATCCAGTCTTTCTGAAAGTCCTTGAATTCACTCCCGCATGCGCCTTGAAAAATACAGAAAGCCCAATGAAATTTCCTACATGACAAAGTTATTGATTGCCTTTTTATCTAAGTCAGTTGTTAATTTTTTCTTATCACTTGTACTTTGGATTGCACTGGCTCACCAAAATACTGTATGACTTAAATCATAGCTGCCAACCCTCCCGGATAAACCTCGAGTCTCCAGGTTTTGGGCCTCGTTTCACAGTCTCCCGGTAAAAGGTCTGAATCTCCCGGTTAAACGTCAAAGTTGATTTTCCTGTGTTTTAACCGTAATTTCCTCGTGGATAGAAGCCAGATATAAATTAGAATCTCTAGATTATGTAAACAAAGATGCGCAAAACCCTTTTTTTTTTTTTTTTTTGGTTCTGACGTCAGGGCGATCTCAAGTTCAGAAACGGCCAGGGGTTGACAGCTCTGTTAAATGCAGCCATATTAGATAGCTTGCCATCCTGAATAACCTAGCATATGTACTATAAATGTAGTTTAAAACTAAAAGCATAATTAAAACAAAACTCAAGAATAATTCATAAGCATCTAGTCCGATCCGTTGTCCCATTTTGTTCACTCGCATGAGGTTTTATACCCCATAAAGCACTCTCATTTTTATTATAAATAGATATATCTTAGTTATAACTTAAGATACATGACTGTGTCTTCATCTGATACTGATGAGATTACTTAAATAATTGCATGGTTTTTTTTTTCTTTGAATGGTATGATGCAAACTCTGTTCAATCATGTGACCAAAATGGTACAAGGAATTGAACCTGTTAGTTATGAAAGTTGGTCTCGTTGAACTCTAGAACCAGAGAGTCAAATGTGGGATAGATATTAGACACACATCAGAAATTGTGTGCATAATCAGAAGGGCTATCAGTCAGTTTTATAACTATTTTTGCTTATTTTTCAATAGTATATTATAATTTTTGTATTAAAAAGTTTGGTTTTATAGCTGTTGAGTTTTTGAAGCAGTCTAATAAATTCCCAGATCGTATTTTATCAGGTACAAACCTGATAAAACACTCATACTCATTTAATAAACAGCACAAAAGTTAGTAAATTTATATGTACTTGTCTAGTTGTGTACAGTTCCTTGCATGCATATTCATAGGCCTGGCTACATATCGCCATCTCATCATATGACTGGTTGCTTTCGTTATAGTGTTTTCCTTGCAACATCAAGGCAATAGCAGTTGTCACGGCAACACATGATGCAATACATCTAGGGTCAGCATGGGTTACTTTACATATATTTCTGGTATTTTCTATAACATTGTCTATGTTGGTAAAGTCATGGATACCAAGTACAGATGTTCTCATTACTCCGCCATTTGGTGCTGCATTTCTTCCACTTCTTTCCCACACGTCAAGTGCACTCTGGGTAAGCAAGACATCAAAACCTGTCAGTAATGGTATTCAGGATCCCTGTGTCTTGCAGAATCTATTCATATCATTATCCAATGTTATGTCAAATGAATCATTCAACCAGTTCATGTTCAACATGAATTTTGATAACATTTATAGGCTGGTTCATCAATCAACATAGTAAATCAGCCTTTGAATGTATGAACCAGCCTTGCAACCAATTAACGAATCATTAAAACAATCAATCAATAAAACAATTATTGATTGTAGGTAGTATTGTCTTGGACCATTTCACCAACTTCCCTTTCCGAATACAACAGTGGGACTTAGAAAAAGCATATATCAAATAATGAATCCTCCCTATGAATTCCCATACACAATCATAATAAATTATAGTTACTATCAATGAACTGATGAATCATTCAGTCCAACATCACGCTAATCAATTACCCAACCAAACAAACAACCAACTAATCAATCAGTCAATCAATCAATCAGTAAGAAATAATATGTAGAAGTGCGTCTGTGTTTCTAAGTCAGTTAATCAATCAATCAATTCAAAATTTCTAATCTATTGAGTGGACTAGCCTTGTGGGGATCTCTTGAAAAATGTGGATGTTTGATAACTTTTCTTGTTGTGGCTCCAGTTCCCATGCCTTTTTTATCACCAAGCTCCTTGTAACCATAACGGACC
This sequence comes from Diadumene lineata, assembly GCA_918843875.1. Taxonomy (NCBI): domain Eukaryota; kingdom Metazoa; phylum Cnidaria; class Anthozoa; order Actiniaria; family Diadumenidae; genus Diadumene; species Diadumene lineata. The sequence continues at coordinate 9,400,798 of OU974077.1, forward strand.
CAGGATGTGAACTTTCTTCCAAAATCCATAACATTCACCTGATTATTAAAATAGAAATAAATTGATTAAAGACATAACTGCCTGACATGATGTCAATAGAGGGTTTTCACATAATGATCTATCTTATGCTGATGAGTTCTAAAGTTTATGCAAATGAGCTAAAGGAGCTCTGTTAATTTGCATTGCACATAGGTATTTAGTACACTATAAATATAATGGTGAACAACAAGCACATCAAATAACATATTAAAAAGACACATCAAGGTAGTTAAAACAAACATTTTATGCTCTTCCAACAAAAAGTAAAATGTTTACAATGATAAGCTGATCAAACTTGTCTTTGTCTTTATGGATCAAAGCATACATTCCCAAATGCAATCCCAGGCCCCCCTGACCAACCCTCCTTCTACCTCCCCTGTGTAGCACATATACGTTCTGTCGTTGGATATCTATAATGAAATGGATTGATTGTCTGAAAATGGCCAATCAAACTATGAACTCAAGTTATGTTATATCAGACTGTCACTTCTTCAGTACAAACTAGAGATTAAACATTTTATTGTCAATATACATGCAGGATGCATATACCATGCTGGGTAAAAGTAATCTGGGAAAATATAAAATCTATTTTGAATATGATTACAGCTTTAAGTGTTACAAGATTTAATTAAGAAACAAAAACATACTTTTCCTTTGCAGTCCAGTAAAGATCTCAAAATAAGGATCATTTGATCTGAATCATCCGTCCAGTCACCAACTTCAAAGCGAGGTCTATGCATATTATCATATTTCATGTTGTACTCCAATTTCAGCTCAGGTGATGCAGTGGGCTTCTTAGTTGGATTGTAAATCTAGCAATTGAAAAGACAATGGATAATATATGAGATCCTCATTGATTTAGGCTAACTAAAAAATACATTATTTTGTATGGCTGCTTTTTAAACAAATCAAATACAATTTACACAATGATGGCAACACAAGGCAGGGACAGACAGAGTTACATAAAACCCCTAAAATAAACTGTGTATTACAACACTGTTCAATTAGTATTATTGTTTTTTGTTTCTTATAATTGTTTTTAATCATATCCATTTAATATTGTAAAGCGCACGGGAGCATGTTCCTAATGGACCGTGCACTACATAAATATTAAATTATTATTATTATTATCATTATTTAATGATTTCCCATTATGTTTCTACATCATGTGCCAAATAGTGTCTCAGAAAGTGGGATGATTGTCACATCTATAAACACAATGGAAAATTCTTCCCTTTGAGGAAGCTTATGCTAGCTAGCTAGCTTATGCTGTATTGGCTTGTCCCCACAAAAAAGAGCCCTTAAAATCAAAAATGTATTGACAGCATTTGTGAAAATGTATATATGATACCTCTTGTGCTTTTTTCTTAGTCATAAACTCGGTCAATAAACCAATAGCATCACCAATGCAGTTTCCATACAGTGTGGCTCTCATTCGACTCAACAGAACATTTTTAGGCAACACATTGTATACAACAATCTTGGCCTTTTTTGGTTTGGGTGACTGCTGCGGTAGAATAATAATTATTATAACAAATTATGTATTGAACATCTTTGAATTTACGAAGTGGCTACAGGTAAGTCACCCGTACCCCGACTTGATTTGCTATTCGTACGGGAGTCAAAAACATTTTTTACAACACTCAAATAAATTCTCACGCGATGATTGGTTGAGAGCCATGTTCACTCAGAGGACAGACGCATAGATGACGTCAGAACCTCGTTATTGAAAAATCGCTCAAACTTTCTTCATGCGAAAAATTGCTCAGTCAGTGGACAAATATATTTCCTCGGAAATGCTTGAGCAGTTGTGTAAATGAACCAATTATTGATGGAAATTACCATTATGTTGAAATTGAATAAATGTTATTGTGATTTGATAAATTATGTTTTGTATGCAGTTTTTGTTCATCTTTATCGGTAATCTCGTACCCCGAGTCCTCGTTACTTCGGCCAGTGGCTCGAAACAAGGACTCTGGCATAATCCACTGAAACCAAGATATCTTGGACTTCCAGTTGCGCATGCCCCTTTACTACCAATGTACAAATCGACCAATGAAGAATGGAGATAATGTCACAGCTGATATTTAAAACTAAAAGCCGTTTATGGCGTACCATCGGGGCCAAAGTTCTATGGCGTACGATTACCGCCAAAATTTGTGTTTTGTATTTTACATCCCGACTTGAAATTTTGATATCAACTTTGATATTTCAAACTCGACATTTAGAATTTACCACACGACTTTGATATTTCGAACTCAACATTTAGAATTTCAAACACAACTTTGATATTTCGAACTCAACATTTAGAATTTCAAACACGAATTTGTAAACAACTCAAAATACGTGAACACTACTTTGAAATTTGCAACACAACTTTCAAATTTTGAACTCAACACAACTCAAATTAACATAACTTTGAATTATGGATTTCAAAGTTTTTTACACGAACTTCACGTCAGTTCGTGAACACATCCGACCACAAATATTTTTCAAACATTGATTCGATGTCATGATTGTCCGCCCGAGTCGTATTTCAAACTCGACTTTCTTATTTTAAATGACATTTGATACCCTTACATTTTGTGGTGGGAGGGGGGGGGGGGGGGGGGGGGGAGTGACCCATGATCGAAACCAGGTCTCTGGCCACTCTTTGGGTGACCCAGCATTGTTTGCGTGATATCCTACATTTCTCCCACCTAATTCGCACGTGTGTTGTGGTGCAGAAGATCGTAAGCCATATTATTCATGGATTTAACAAAAAAAAGACTCCTCCGGGTAGCTGGATAGCTCCTTTCGGTAGCAGAACAAAGTAAGTATTTTAAAGTTATGAATTTTATACATTTTAGAGTGTTTGCACATTCATGTGTGGCCTTTTGGAAACGCGACTCATCAGCGTAAAATATTGAATGACCAATCAAATTTTAACAAAAATCCAATCTCATACTCAGAGCCCGCGTTTTTCCTCGCCAGCAGCGGAAAACAAGTGCTCTGACATAATCCGATTTTTGTTAAAATTTGATAGGTCATTCAATTTTGACAACCACGCAAGCGCAAACAACCGGAAACACAAATAAACTCAAGCTAGATGTTTGAATAGAATAGTTTTTTTTTTTTTTAGAATAGTTTTATTGCTCATATTACACGTTATTTACAGTTTACATTTGTGAACCTAATGATTTTACAATTTAGATAGTAATAGTAAGTAAAAGCATTTGATGAGCCTGAGGGCTAAATCAACTGTTAGGTTTTCTAGTTAGCCCCCAGTTTTTTAAAGTTGCCACAGTATTACAGGTTTTACAGAAAAAGAGAAAATTATTGAAGTTAAAATTTAATTTTAAGTATATATAATATTACAAGAAGTTATTATCAATAGTTTATAATAATTATTTGGAAAATATAACCACTGTAATGAGTAAATGTATACTGACAATAGTTAATATACATCTAAACAGTACTTTCGATAATTTGTTGTTGAAGTAAGTAATTTTTAATTTTCTTATTAAACGAATATGTTTGTTTGGAAGATTTCAGTTCAGCTGGAATACTATTCCAGATATCAATAGACGAGAACGAAACTGATTGTTTGCCAATATTTGTCTTAACTTTTGATTTGTATAAATTACAGTTATTGGCATATCTTGTATTGTAGTTATGGACATCTCTAGCATACACAAACATTGAGTTAAAGATGCTAGGGAGTGATCCAATGTGCCATAAGTGCATGAATTTTAAAACATGTAAATAATAGACGTTTTTTACTGTAAGGACATCAAGCAAGTTCAATAAAGGCTTAGCACTTTCTGTGTCCCTACCGTAAAGTGTAGTAAAAAATATTAAACGCATGATGTGATTTTGCTTTGTCTGGATTTTTGTAAGGTGAGTTGTATAGGCGCTACCCCAGGCCATGATGGCATAAGATATGTAGGAGTATATTATATTGTAGTATATTTGCTTAAGCTGTTTCACTGATAAATAATGTCTAAGTTTTGTGATAATCCCTGTATTTCGAGATATGCGCGAGCATATGAACGTAATATGTTGTTTCCAACTGATTGATTCGTCTATCATAACGCCTAGGTATTTTATGCAATTCTTCCTTTCAATAGGCATTTCCACCCAATTATTTACTGGAATTTTTATATTGATCTGACCATCTTTTTTTCTTGCTGATTTTACAATCATAAAATTTGTTTTTGCTGTATTTATAGATAATTTGTTTGTATCACACCATGTTTTAACTTTGGTGAGCTCCTGATTCACAATATTTGCTAATGAGGTAAGGTCTTTTGAGGAAACGAACAGATTTGTATCATCAGCAAAGATTTTGAACTGGAGTATATCCGTACTTTGTGGAAGGTCATTAATGTATATTAAAAATAATAGCGGGCCTAGAACGCTACCTTGTGGTATTCCACAGGTTATTGTTTGTTTATCCGATGATATATCGTCATGGACAACAAATTGTTTCCTATTTTGTAAGTAATTTTTAAACCATAATAATGGTAAACCCCGGATACCATATTTTTCAAGTTTTTGTATTAAAATTTGGTGGTTTACAGTATCAAATGCTTTAGAAAAATCTATAAAGACCCCACAAGTATACAAGTTGTTGTCCATAGCCTTCTTTAGGTTGTCTGTAATTTCTGTTATTGCTTGCGCAGTGGAGTGGCCTTTTCTAAATCCAAATTGGTAGTCAAACAAAATTTTATGCTTATCAATGTAACAAGTTAGTTGTTTGTGAACAAGTTTTTCAAATAGTTGTGTAAAAGTTGATAGTGTAGAAATTGGACGATAATTTTCAGGTATAATACAATTCCCACCCTTATCAATAGGTGTAATTTTTGCTATCTTAAGATCATCAGGAACAATCCCTTGAGAAAGGGATAAGTTAAATATCATAGAAAGTGGTTCCGAGATTTGATCACATGCAATTTTTATAAACTTTTGGGGAACCCCAAGAGTAGACTTATTAATATTTAGATTCATAATTACATCGTGTACCTCCTCTGGCGTTATGCTTCTGAACATAAAACTATCGCGAAAAGATCTTTTAATGTAACTCGATGGGTTTATGTTAGTTTTTGGAAGTTTTTCTGCTAAACGTTCTCCTACATTGGTAAAATGTTCATTTAGTTTCTGTGCTATGTCCTTTTTATCAATGTAGCATTGATTTTGGTATATTAGTTTAGATATTTGTGTTTGTGAATTTTTGTTCCTGTTGAAAAACCCCCCTATAAGTTTCCATGTTGCTTTAAGGTTTTGACTATTCATATTGAATTGATTTTTAAAATAAGCCTTTTTGGATTGTTCTTTGATTTTATTTAATTTGTTGTTGTATTTTTTGTAAAATTTAACTTTTTCAGGATCTTTACTTAGGCCGTGTGACTTGAACAATTTTTGTTTTGTTTTTATCGACACGAGAATTGCTTTTGTTATCCAAGGCTTTTTATGTTGTTTAAAGCTTTTATTTGAGATATACGTTTAATAGGCGCATGTTTGTCCGAAATAGTTTGCAAAGTGTTAATTATTCTAGACATACTTTTATTTACGTTTGTATCAATAAGACTTGTAAAGTCTATTGTTTTGATTTCATCGATATACGAGGTTTGGTTGAATTTACTAAAGTCTCGAGTAAATTTTTGTTTTGTTATTGTTGGCAATTTGGAGCCGACTGAACAAAAAATCGGTAAGTGATCGGTAATATCAGCCAAGCATATGCCTACGTCTAATATTTTCTGTTGTACGTTTGTGTAAATGTGGTCAATAAGTGTGGATGTGTGTTGAGTTATTCGGGTGGATTTTGTTATCAGTGGTATGAACCCTGTGCTTAAAAGCATGTCTAAATATTCAGATGTGTTATTGTCTGTATTGTAATTCATGAAATTGATATTTATATCTCCGGCTATTAATACTTCTTTCCCTTTTTGTGACCATTTTTAGCAGTAGAAAATATATAAAATATGATAAAAAATTAAGTCTGTACTTGTGAATCGCTATTTTCTTTACCTTCCTAGAGAATTTCAGCCAATTTGAAGCAATAGTTAGGAAATTATTTAATGTTTCGCCCTTCGTCACACAAGGCTGCCAACAGCGGACAGAATTTCTCTTCTAGCTCGTCGAAAATCACAAATTAACCTAAAATCCCTTGGGATAATGTTTACTCAATAAATAATCATTACAATCTATGAATTTTATTCCAAAACTTCCACAATATCAATAGCAAAAATCCATTTTCATTGACGATATCGCCGTATGTTGATGGATGCGCCGATCGATGCTGTATATCGATTCCATCAGAATTACAACGGATTTTACTTTTAAAGGCCCAGTGTAGACCGGGATGCTTTGCGCGCCTCCACTGCTTCGCAGCCATTTTCGTGATGATGGAAATTAAATTGACTGTAATATTTGATTACAATCCATGTTCATCGTCCATCTCCATGAATGTTATGTTAATTCAGTACTCTCATTTTATAGAACGATTATCAGTTAATGATGTTAGCGTCATATTTGGTCAACTGAGTTCGTCGGAGAGATTATTTTCAGATATTTAGTCGGGCTATAGTAAATGCCAAACTCAAAATGAACTAAATGGCTAGTAGACCGAAGAAACGAAGACTACATTTGCCGTAAAAAAGTTAGTCAGTCTCGACTTATATCGTTCGTTTTCGTGTTGTGAAGGAGTCGAAAGGGCTCTATGAGTTTCGGTAACTAAACAAATAGTGAGTTTGCAGAATAGTTCTTTGATCACTGTCGCTACTGTTAGACGAAAGAGTCACGGGAATTCTCATTGTCATCCTCCATAAGCTATAAGCTACAAGCATTCACGGCGTCATAATAACATCTCACATCAATGATTGAATGTTTTTAATTCCATAATTAGTTGTTTAGTGCACAAGAAAGCTGATATATTATAAAAGATCGACCAAAACACTCACCAGCGGGAATCTGACAGCTTCGCAACATGTTTCAACCCGTGGCTCTCGTATATTTTTAACCAATCAGAAAGCGACTTTGACAATAGATTTTTTTCAAAACATAAACAAACGGCCGCAAAGCATCCAGGTCTACACTGGGCCTTTAAATATCAGCTCTGACATAATCTTTATTCCCCATTGGTCGGTTTGTACATTGGCCGTAAAGGCGCATGCGCAGCCGGAAGTCCAAGAAATCTTGGACTTTTCAGTGGATTATGCCAGAGTCCTTGTAGACTCTTCCTCAGTCTCTCGCTCCGTCGCTACGCTCTCCGCATAGAGACTGTTACACCAGAATAGTAGCGAGTCTTTGATTGGCCGTTAGAATCTAATTCGTAGCTGAATACCTATTGGTCGTATGCTATGGCGTACCATCGGGGCCAAAATTCAACATTTGAAATTTGTGCTGATTTCACAATTCGACTTTCAAGTTTATATTTTCTTGTGGTCACTTTACAATTCAACATTGTACTTCCAAGAATTGAACATTGTATTTTACGTAATTCAACATGCAACATTCGCGATTCGACTTTGTACTTTTCACCATCGAACATTCAACTTGCTTCGTTTGAATATCCAACCGCAATCCAATCACCATCAGTCATCGTGGGCTCAAGAAATATCAAAAATTATTCCCCAGTAGGGGATAGGGGTATTCAACCTCCATACACCGTACCCTTGAATTTTATCGCGAAGCCTTTCCCTGACGGTTGCAAAAAGATAGCGGATCAACGTAAGGAAACTAAATGAAGTCAGGTCAGCCCTTTTAAATACTTTAAAAGTGGCTGACCGACTTACCTCCTTGGGTTCTTTGCCAACCATCGGCACCCGTGGACCGAAAGTACAGACTCAAGGTACAGGTAAGCATTGCCTTTATAGAACAAAAGATTTCAGAAATTCCACACTTGCATAATCCGCGTAGTTGCTAAAAGCCGGAACTACCCACAACGAGCCACAACGAGCCACAATAATGAATAAATAAATTAGTTATTAATCATTGGTTATTAGTCATGCTGCTGAATGGCTCAAACTTCAAAATTCATTCATTTACTAAATATTATCTATTGATTTATTAAATAAATAGAGTTGTATAAAAAACTGAAAACGATGTCATAGTATGCTTTTTTCCCCGCACATTGAAATGGCTTCCGAGTCTAAATATAACACACTAGACATCTTGTCAAAAATCACAGCAAAGCATTCCCACGCCAGAGAATAGACTGCAATAAAGGCAAACAACAGCAATGTGAATTTTTTGATTTATTATCATAATATTATCATCGTTTTCATTTTTGTTTCGTTATCGTTTTGGGTCGTTGTGGGTAGTTCCGGCTTTTAGCAACTACGCGGATTATGCAAGTGTGGAATTTCTGAAATCTTTTGTTCTATAAAGGCAATGCTTACCTGTACCTTGAGTTTGTACTTTCGGTCCACGGGTGCCGGTGGTTGGCAAAGAACCCAAGGAGAAAAGTTGGTCAGACACTTTTAAAAGGGCTGACCTGACTTAATTTAGATCTTACGTCGATCCGCCGTCTTTTTGCAACCGTAAGGGGAATGCTTCGCGATAAAATTCAAGGGTACGGTGTAGGGAGGGCTGGTTGAATACCCCTATCCCCTACTGGGGAATAATTTTTGATATTTCTTGAGCCCACGATGACTGATGGTGATTGGATTGCGGTTGGATATTCAAACGAAGCAAGTTGAATGTTCGATGGTGAAAAGTACAAAGTCGAATCGCGAATGTTGCATGTTGAATTACGTAAAATACAATGTTCAATTCTTGGAAGTACAATGTTGAATTGTAAAGTGGCCACAAGAGAATATAAACTTGAAAGTCAAATTGTGAAGTCAGCACAAATTTCAAAAGTACAATGTTGAATTAGCGGGATGAATTTTGGCCCCGATGGTACGCCATAGTATGCAAATCACAAAATTTATAAACAATGACAACGTTGAGCAGTGGAATTCAACCATTGTCGCTGGTAGTATAACGGTCATTTTTTGGTTCATTTTTTAAATTATAGCATCTTGGCTCACAAATGAACATGCATGGTATTTATTGAGATCCTCAGGAAGTATTTTTTGCCCTGTGAAGTCTGTTTCTTTGACTTTTAGAGCTCCAAACTTTGCTTACAAATGGAGCGCAAACTTCGAACCCGATCACTTGTCAGTAAAACACGTAGGTAAAACGTATCGAAATCAATCTTTATTTAACTATTGGTTGTGAATAAAATGCCTGTACATATTGAGCTTAATATTTCGTGAAATGTGTTGATTGAATCGTAATTCGAGCTTACACGACTGAAATCAAAGGAATTTTGACTTTGGCGGCTTGTACAGTAGCACGTGGGACCCTGCCTCGGTCTGTGTTTTTGTTCTATGTGTTCTTGTTCAAACTTGTTACTAATGTTTCGCAAAGCATCCCGGGTCCCAAATTTGTGGGACCTATAATCCTTTGCGAGATTCTAGTGTAACAGTCTCTATGCGGAGAGCGTAGCGACGGAGCGAGAGACTGAGGAAGAGTCTAGATAGACTCTTCCTCAGTCTCTCGCTCCGTCTCTGCGCTCTCCGCATAGAGACTGTTACACTAGAATAGTAGCGAGTCTTTGATTGGCCGTTAGAATCTGATTCGTAGCTGAATTCCTATTGGTCGTATGCAAATCACAAAATTTATAAACAATGACAACGTTGAGCAGTGAGAGCAGTGGAATTCAACCATTGTCGCTGTCAGTATAACGGTCATTTTTTGGTTCCTTTTTTTAAATTATAGTTTCTTGGCTTACAAATGAACATGCATGGTATTTATTGAGATTCTTAGGAAGTATTTTTTGCCCTGTGAAGTCTGTTTCTTTGACTTTTAGAGATCCAAACTTTGCTTACAAATGGAGCGCAAACTTCGAACCCGATCACTTGTAAAACACGTAGGTAAAACGTATCGAAATCAATCTTTATTGAACTATTGGTTGTGAATAAAATGCCTGTACATATTGAGGTTAATATTTCGTGAAATGTGTTGATTGAATCGTAATTCGAGCTTACAAGACAATAAAATCAAAGGAATTTTGACTTTGGCGGCTTGTACAGTTGCCCGTGGGACCCTGCCCCGGTCTGTGTTTTTGTTCTATGTGTTCTTGTTCAAACTTGTTACTAATGTTTCGCAAAGCATCCCGGGTCCCACTTTTGTGGGACCTATAATCCTTTGCGAGATTCTAGTGTAACAGTCTCTATGCGGAGAGCGTAGCGACGGAGCGAGAGACTGAGGAAGAGTCTAGAGTCTAGAGTCCTTGTTTCGAGCCGCTGGCCGAAGTAACGAGGACTCGGGGTACGAGATTGACAAAAATCGGATTATGTCAGAACCCTTGTTATCCGCTGCTGGCGAGGAAAAACGAGGGCTCTGAGTATGAGATTGCTTTCAGGAAAACTTCAAACCATGCCGTCGGTAGGTTTTCAAACAAACATCAAATTCAAAATGTTTTTTTGGTCGCTAGCACACCTCGTTGCATCGCTTTATGAATGAAATTTACCTTTGTTTTCCGTAATTTACAAAAAAAATAAATTATTAAGTCTATTTTAGAATAAAAAAATTTGCATCGCATCAGTTGTGAGCTTGTTTGTGGAGGACTTGCATGAAGCCGTTCATTTGTGGCAGCTAATCGGCTTTGTTTTTCATTTAATATCTGGTTGAATTATCGTTGTAATATGACTAGCTTTCTAAAAGTTTAAAAATTGCAAAAATGTTTCTTTATTTTTCCGCCTAAATTGGATATTTTTGCATATTATAATCTTACAACTTGTCGTGAAGTTGGCCGTGAATCGTTTGTTTCGTGACTTTAACTGTTTTAGATCAGTTTTAGTCCCAGGGGGGTACTACCCTATATCGACTATACGGGGATGATCCGCTGAACAGGGTATGGTTTTTCGACCTTGGTGTCATGAACAGGGTATCTAATTCTACTCTATTTCCAATTTAATCCAAATTTTCTGTCATAATCAGGGCCCAAAAAATGAGAGAAATTAGTTTGCATTCAGGAAATCGGCAGGAATAAGATAGTTGACTTAAAAAAAAGATAAGAGCAGCACGTGTGTCTGAATTGATATATTTGTACAAATCATATAATGTTCGTAAGCAATTGTAATTTGTCATAAACAGAGTATGGAAGTTACGTATTTTTTGTCATAAACAGGGTAAACCCTACAAGATCCCAGTGGAACACCCCTACCCAGATGAAGGGAGTACCCCCCCGGGGTTTTAGTGTTGTAAAAAACAAATCGAACATAGATTTTCATTGTCTGTCTTGTTATTGATCATAGTTGACGTCAACAAATGTCCAAAACTTTGCAGTGAAACCACTCGCTACGGTCGTGGTTCCACTTGAGTTTTGGAATTTTTTGACGTCATCTATGATCAATAACAAGAAGACAGACAATGAAAATCTATGTTCGATTTGTTAATTAGATTTTCACAGTGAATCTTTATATTTTTGCTAAAGAAAATACGATATAATCATTTAGATGGGCTAAGCGATTATTATAAGCTTAGTTAAAAGATTTTAGAATGAAACGAAACGTTTGCGACACTTAGAAATATTTTCAACTCGAGCGAAATGTCACGCACTTTGAAAACTTCGAAAAATCTCTTCCAAAAAGTTTTGCATGCTAGGAGACATCATTCTGGAAAATAAATTCCAGCTCTTTTAGTCTGAATTTCCAATAATATATTTTTTTGTAAACACAATATTTCGGCGTCAGTCGGCGGAAAGGTTTTCTATGATGGGTCGCGTACTCAGACGTCCATTTGCTATTCGAACGGGAGTCAAATTTTAATATGTAAATTTTCGGTTTTTAGGTTTCACTTTCGATTTTTACCTGAGGTGGCTGAGCGGGACGAACGTCGAACTCTTTCTTGCCTTGTCCTTCATGGTAAGATTGAGAGGTAGCCATCGTCTTGAAAATTTCTTTGATGTGCAGTCAATGAATAAAAGTTCTCCTGCAATAGATAAATGCTTTTTATAGAATTGTCGTGTAATAAATTCATTATTCCGACGAATCAACAACGTATTTCCGCCAGTCTGTTTTTATTTTGAAGAAATGCATGGAGAAAGACTGGTAACCAACAGAGTTTTATTTTCCAGGGAGGTCAGGGGGAAAATAAGAACTCGCGTAAAACTTTCATACGAATATTTTTATTCTTTATTGAGCCTTTGATCAAAAATGTTTCTGAATGTATTTCAAGATTTGAAATATCAGCGTAATATGTTTTAATTGTAACTTTAAAAAAAAAAAAAAAAAAAATTCTCGCCCCTCCCCTGAGAAAAAAGGCTTGACATTACCAGACTAGTTACCAGTCTTTCCAAAGTCTTCCTTCTAGCCAAGCAACCCAGATTTGTTAAGTCGGGAGAAAATTCATTTAGCAAGTCAGCAAAGCTGCGAAGGCTAGGGCTGATCAATTTTTCTTTGCCAAGAAAAAAATAACTTTACAAGACAATGGCTGACTCTAAAACACCCCAGGAAGAACCCAAGAAAGTTGGTGACATGTTTGCTGTTTGTCCCAAGTCAGATTGTCCTCATGTTCAGGTAGAAAAACTGATCCGGAAAAAAACAACAACTAAATGTTGCTAACTTTCACTTTCAGTATTCTTTCAAGTATGTAAAGCTATTTGCCCTTTAAATGCCTCTTACTGAGATGCAATGCCTACAATACTATACATTTTAGTCGGTTTGGACAATATACAATTTAAAGGAGCGAGCGAATCAGTCAAATGAATGAATAAAGCTTCCTGTCTATAATCCTTTTCTCGACTAATCTTACCTTGAGATATTCATGTTCGTGTATAGCTAAGTTTTGGTGTTAACAAACTGTTGTGTTAATCACAGCCTCTAATATCAAGTGTTGGTAATCTGCAAATAGACATCACTAGTAAATGCAAGGACTGTGGCAATATGGGTGAAAACTGGGTGTGTTTGAAGTGCTCTGAGGTGTACTGTAGCAGATATGTGAAGGAGCATATGGTTGCTCACAACCAAAGTGATCCTACACACATGATTGCTTTGAGTTTCAGTGATGCAAGTGTCTGGTGCTACGACTGTGACAGTTGTAAGTACAGTAGAATTAATAGATTACGCAGTGTCTATATGCACGGCAGCACGTCGTAGTCTTAAATACACTAATTAATGCCGGGCAGTCCAAAATTTTACAAAAATATCAAGGGAATCGATTTCAAGAAGTAGATCACACTAGTCGTATTTTACATAGAAATACCAAGCCCTTCTTGTGGGCCAGATGCATTCAAAAGAGGACGCTTTGTCTTCCTTCGGAATACGATATAAACTACTTGGCACTTAGAAATTTTCGCCATGCACTGCACAACATGACTGAGTATTGGGCAGTCTAAATTAACTCTTCCAATAAGTCTAAGCAATCGCTGTCGATACGGAAGTCAAATGGTCTAGATTTGCGTAGCAATATCTAGCAATTCTGGTGAGCTGGGCTCAGTTGAATAAGGATGCTTTCCCTTCCTTTGGCATACAATTCAAACTATTTGTCATGTTACTGCCCGTCGGGTTCTGAAATAGACTAAATGACAGGCAGTCCAAAATGTTGCCAAAATATCAAGGAAGACACTCTACTCATGTGCTGTTGAATGTCAAATAATTTGACAATTGAATAAGCTCCTGCAAGGGAGCCTATGATTGAATACAGTTCCTTTGGATTTTTTTAGCATAATTGTTATGCTTAAATCCAAAGGAAATTTATTCTTTTTAACAGCAAACTTAAAATGTTTTAATATTTGCCTACACTCTTTATTTGTAAATAAATAGATCAGCAGTGCAATGACTCCAATCAGGAACAATGGTGTTAGTTTAGCTTTCTACTGCTTCAAACCCTCTAAAAAATAGAGAACAACTCAATATACTGTGTGATAAAATATCATTAATGTAGAGCGGCTGAAATAGTAACTGAGGCAGACCAATATCATTCCATTACTAGCCTGGTTTGAATGAGATATAGTGATAATAAAAAGGCATCCACAAGACTTTAATGGAGGCGAGTGCCTTGCTTGCTTCATTGCAGCTATGGTCATGAATATAACTTATTTCACTCAAATGATGCTTGTTAAGTTATGAAAAACACACACACAAAGTCAGATCCTAATTGGATTGTTTGCACTGCCACAAAACATAAACACATTATGAATCCATTTAGTACACCTGTTTCGTTGTCATTGAAAAGTGTCTACATCCGATCCTACGTGACAAGGCCAAGTGTGCCATTTTATATTAGATTAATTTACTCATTCAGTGTTTAATGCTTTTTCAGTGAAAAGTGTTGTTTCATTTTTCACAATTTATCATTTTGTTCCAATTTGTCATTTGTTCTATGTCTGAATATATATTTTGTGATTTATAGTTCATTATATGATATTCAGTTAAGTGCTACATTTCAGCATTGTCATAATTAGTATATGCCTCTTTCAAAAGGTCATAATTATAGCCTGCATAAAAGTACACTTTTTCGTTTGGCTTTTAAAATGATAAAGGTTTATGTTTATGTTTTTGATTTTAGTTTGTAAATGAATTTATTGTGATTTTGTTATTAGGTCTCTTGTTACTTGTTTAAACTTGCAGTAAATTCTGTGATTTGGTATGATAGTTAATTTGGGATTTTGCAACAAGAGATGGAACAGCTAAGAATCTGTGATGTAGCTACGGTTAATCTTTAAGAGCTGGCTAATGGCTTTCTTATTTGACGTGCAGCTTTTAAATTTGTTTTTGCAACATCTAACTAAGTTGCTCCAAATAGCATTAGAAATAATAATATATATTTTTTTAGTTTTCTGCAGTAGCTAAATGTGAGTATTTTAAATTGGTTGAGAGAATTAAGTGTGCCAGTATTATAATTATTTTGTTTGTCTAATATGTTATTCAGTGAATCATACATCTATTCATTGATTGATTCTCTCTATCAACCAACAGACATTGAATCTCCTCTCCTGAAGGATGTATGTAAGGCAGTAGAACTTGCTAAGTTTGACCCACATTCAAAGTGAACCACAACTATCAAGAGATCCTGCAAGATTCTTAATTTATTGAGATGGAATTGTTTCAGCTTTGCATGTAGAATTCACAATTAAAATGTGTGTCCATATTTAAAGCAGGTCTCTAAAAAGAACTGAAAATATGTTAAAATAATAAGAAAAAGTGAAAATTAATATTACTGATATGACTAGAGAACTAGTTTTGGTCAGCTATTTTTGTCTGCTTTGTAGATGATTATTATAAGCAGCGATATTGAAATCAGGAAGTGAATAAAATATTAGCACCTTGCAATCAACACTTGTGTTGTCTGTCTCTTTGCTCCTTTAGTAAATAATATGAAAATAACAACAGCTGTAGATATAATGTTTCATTAACCCTTTAGATATATTACTTTTTAACCAAAAGCTGTTTGTTGCATTTTGTTGAATTGTGAATTTTGATCCAGCCCAAGTTCTTTATTTTCAATTGGTATTTGAATTTGAAAAAAATGATTTTCCGATTTTGAGTATTGATTTTTTGTATATTAGACATTGTACAAATAAAATATTAAGGAATTGTTTTGTTTTTCAATGTATTATATGTTATATTATTAGAATATATTATTATGATACTGTTACCTGTGCAATCACAGATAGTACACTAATGAACCATAACCACAAAGAAATTCTGATTGGGTAAGAAAGCATTCATAAAAATAATATCTAAACAGCTAGTATGTTTGTTATTCACACTGAAACAGTTCCACACCTATAGGTTGTGCATAAGACCTCTGTTATACATCTCCACTTCTCTTGGTTTTGCAGCAAATATCTTTCCACAGGAGGGACACTGCCCCCACAAAATCTCGGCTAAAAGATATAAATGCATCGAGTTTACACAATTAAAAAAAAAATGATTTGTGATTTTCCAGTTTGTAAAGTTTTCCAATTAGATGCTGCGTGTCATAATACCCATAATAATACATAACCTCTTTGAATGCAGAAGCTGTTTTCCTGTGTCGTAAGGAAATGCGAGTTGACTGGGCTCTAATTATTTATTTCTCTTGAGCTGTTACTGTTCCGCCACCCCTGTTCCACACTTTCTCCCAAGTTAGTTTGGTAGCAAACATGAAATATAGCTAACAATGCTGGTGCTATTTTGTCACTTTTATGTAAAAAAGGTATTGCTCTGACTCAGTGTATATTGACTATCATGAATACAATCGTATAGCCATTTTCTTATCAAATTGCTTCTTAAAATATTGCTACTGGTATATGTTTTCTTGTTTCTTATTTCATATTACCTTTTAATTTTCAATTTTTCGTTTCCCATTGATGGACACCTGCCTTTAGTTTACAGTCATAAGCAGTATAATCGATTTAAACTACTATTTATTAGTAGTGCTCCATCACAATATACTAACTTATAATGTCGCATATTAATATCATGATCAATGATGTTTCAAGGTACATTGTCTAAATGTATCTCTTAAATCTTAATTTTTGTGTTTTTATCTCTGACATTCAGTCGCCAATGTTAAATATATTTGATTCTTAAATCTTGATTTTTGTGTTTTTATCTAGACATTCAGTCGCCAATGTTAAATGCAATTATAACAATTGCACAATATGCTATAAAGTATGATAATCCAGTTCCATTGCTAAATGCAAAGCAACCAGAATCAACAAAGGATGAACCTGTGACATTTAAGACAAACAGTTTACTACCTAAGGATGTTCTGTTGAGTCGTATGAGAGCCACACTGTATGGAAACTGCATTGGTGATGCTATTGGTTTATTGACTGAGTTTATGACTAAAGGAGAAGCACAAAAGGTATGATATATACACACAATTTAATATATTCTTTTAATTATTACATGTAAAAAAAATCACCAGATGGGAGGAGGGTACTCCCCAACATTTGCCTACCAGTATGTGCTTCTGATTAGGGTAATATGATTATTTTGGTCTAGGGTAGGGTATCAGTTTGAGACATTTTGTTTGGGATAGATTACTTAAGATTTTCACTCTTCAGCAAAATCCATCAAAATATGGCAGCTTATTGGTCTGGGTAGGTGTAAAAATAGAGATTGTTGGTCAGTGTTTTGAGGATCTAAGTTGGGATTCTAGTTGTAATGCCCTCCCTGGGAAAATTAGTGTCCTTACTTTTATTCTGTTTTGAACCACCAACTGAAGGCATTTTAATTAAAAAACAAATATTTTTGAAGTTATATTTACTTCATTTATTTTGTACCATAAATTCCTCAATTTACGTCCATTTTCTTCAACTTTATGCCATTACTCATCAGTACACAAAATTTTGAATTATTATGTTAATAATCCTCATGCTGCTGAAACATATCTTACAGTGAGGACACTCGAACCATGAACACTTGTCTTTATTTGGTTTTTCATTTTCTGAGTTTTCTACTGCTTAAAATCCTAAATGTGTGCAACAGTTTTCACTATTTTAGTAGTGGTAAATATCACTATTTAAACACAAGAAAACAATTAAATTCGTATAAAATAGCACACTCAGACTATTTAGTGGTATTTATGTAAGTTGCACACTTTTAGTGTGTGCATTAATCTTTATTTTATGATATATGTGCTATTATCATATTATTGATACTAATTACTTTTACAGCTAAATTCGTTGTATCGCGACCCGCCCTTTCAAAACTTTGTTTTCATTTTGGTCTTTTCTGAACCATCAATTAATTTCATAGGGTGGAGCTTGCCCTCACATGCTTTGTCATTGGTTGAGTTGAAATAAACTCCGCCCCTGAAATTAATTGACGGTTCAGAAACAACCAAATCAAGGCAAAGTTTTAAAACGGTAGCCTCTGTTGCAGATGTCTTATGTGGTTCGCCGAAAGAAAGTGTGGAAGCTTTTCTTTCGGCGAACCACATAAGACGTCTGCAACGGAGGCTATTAAAACGGCGGGTCGTGATACAACGAATTTGGCCGCTGTAAGTAAAAATTAAAGTAAAATTACCACACAGTCTCTGCCTCATGTAAAACCATTTGGAAATGATATTGATTATAATTATAATTATTGATAGTTCTGTCAGTAATGACAAATACATGTACCAGTGTTGTACAATTTATCCTCAATTTATTTTCCTCTTAACAGACTTACAATCCAACTAGTATAACAAGAATGTTTTTCAAAAGACAAAAACCTTGTTTGGAGTATGACATGAAGTATGACGATATGCATAGAGATCGATGGTCAGTAGGAGACTGGACTGATGACTCAGACCAAATGATTCTTATCTTAAGAACTTTACTGGATTGCAAGGGAAAGGTAATTTTTTTTTGAAAGACTCAGATAGTCTCACACTTAATTTCAGTAACAAGAAACCAACCAACCACTTCATTATAAAACTGGCTCTATATAAGTAGACACAGGCAGTTGAAATGTCAGTTGCACAAAAATAGTCCTTTTAGAGACTAAATGCTAAATCCATCTGGAGGATCATGATAATTTTTGTATTACTAACTTCAAGTATTACTCATTGATTAACTCTGCTTAACCAGTGTTCAGACCTTTCATTAACAATTGAAAAAACAATTTCTTCTGTGATGGGAATATGGATGTTTAACTAGTCTACCCAATACTTCTCAGCACCAAATGAATCTCCCAGTCTTGTTGCATAGGCCTTTTCTGAATTTGATAAAAAAGATGCATTGTGGTTTAGCTTCAGTACAAACAACACCATATACAGCATGATGAACAAAAGATGTTTGTATCTAGACCATATTTTTATGCACCATGTTTGCTATTTCAGAGATGGTCTATGCTCTGAACCTCCTCAATAACTGTTATTCTAAAAACAACTGGACTAGCAATCTTGCTAACCAACACACTGTTTTGTTTTCTCAACAGGTTGATATAATGGATTTTGTTCAAAAGTTCCTGATGTGGGTGCGTACTGGTTATGAAGAGCTTGGTGATGAGGGAGGGATGGGTATTGGAGCTACAACAAATAAAGTGGTCAGACATCCTGACTTCAAAACAGACCCACACAAGGTTAGCATCTACATTTATTTTGCTTTCTCTCCTGTACTATAATGATTTTTTTATTTTATACTTAATTAATCAATGGTGGAATTATTTACAGAATAATTGTTGGCTGATTGGGTGCACAACTGCAGATTGACATAGAATGTAGATCGGCTGAGTAATGCATTGTTTGATAATTATGGCCAAATTGTTGAGACATTGTTTTATGGAGCAAATTAAACATAATAGAATAGTGCATACTTTGATATGGATTGTCACTGTCAATGCTGCACTTTGCACCTCAATCAATGTTAATCAACTAAAAGAAATGATTAGTGTTATAGCATGTGGACAAACAGTTGCTGCTGTCAATGCTGCACTTTGCACCTCAATCAATGTTAATCAACTTAAAGAAATGATTAGTGTTATAGCATGTGGACAAACAGTTGCTGCTGACAATGCTGCACTTTGCTCCTCAATCAATGTTAATCAACTAAAAGAAATGATTAGTGTTATAGCATGTGGACAAACAGTTGCTGCTGACAATGCTGCACTTTGCTCCTCAATCAATGTTAATCAACTAAAAGAAATGATTAGTGTTATAGCATGTGGACAAACAGTTGCTGCTGATAATGCTGCACTTTGCACCTAAATCAATGTTAATCAACTAAAAGAAATGATTAGTGTATAGTGTGTGGAGAAAGAGTTGCTCATTTGATGTCTTGCTTACCCAGAGTGCAGTTGACGTTTGGGAAAGAAGTGGTAGAAATGCAGCAACAAATGGTGGAGTAATGAGAACATCTGTACTTGGTATCCATGACTTTACCAACATAGACAATGTTATAGAAAATACCAGAAATATATGTAAAGTAACCCATGCTGACCCTAGATGTATTGCATCATGTGTTGCCGTTACAACTGCTATTGCCTTGATGTTGCAAGGAAAACACTATAACGAAAATGACAACTCATATGATGTGGACAAAATATGCAAACAGGCTTATGATTATGCATGCAAAGAACTGGACACAAGTGAACAGGTAAATATTAGAATAAAGTAACTTTACAAAATTGCATATTGTTTTCTTTTGTTCATTATTTTGTGTAAAAGGCGTTTATTGTAAGAAAACAGTAATTGTAGTTCGCACATTAAGAGTTGACTATCCCAAGATCAAAACGCTAAAAAAGTGTTCAATAGAACTAATATTGACGATATTTATGAACTAAGGGCAAGACATGCAACAAATAATGTTTGGAATAGTCCAAGATATGCAAGAAAATAATAATTCTATTTCACAATAATGAGAAGTACTGTACCCTGCAATATTAATAATGCTTCATTGATTTTTTTTCATAAAATAATTAGTTCGTACCAATTTGAAAAACTTTGTTTGCATAGTGTTACACAGATAAAATAAATTAATGACCTGGCTGTAAAATGATAACTTTGGCACACATTTTGTGGTTGTATTAAACTTTGTTTCAAAAAAAATAAAAAAAAAGAAATAAATATATTAAATATTAAATAAAAGTCAGACAAAATTAATTAAAACATAGTAAGTGTTTTGAAACGACAGGTTGCGATAAAACAAATTTGGCTGTAATGATGGTTATTGTAATTTTAAAATAAATGAAAAATAATTGTCAATTTCATTGTTCAGAAAGAAGCGTTTTTTAGATAAATAGTAAAAATAGATGAAGGTGACACTAGACCAATCTTGCTGACTCCTTGTTGTCAAAAGTACTTGAGGACTTTGTTGCAACATGGTTATTAGAGGATGTGAGTGACAAAATCGACCCAAACCAGTTTGGTTGCCTGAAAGGGAACTCAACTACCTTGTGCTTACTAGACATGATCCACTCTTGGCTCTCCTACTTGGATGCACCAGGTCATCATCTTCGCCTCTGTTTTTTAGATTTCTCTAAAGCTTTCGATCACATTGGGTATAATATTTTGATAGACAGACTGCTCGACTTGGGAGTACGTAGATGTTTAATCCCATGGATCATTGATTTTCTAACTAACCAACGACAGCAGGTGAAACTAACAAAGGTATTTTCAAACTGGCTTCCAGTAACGGCTGGTGTACCACAGGGAACCAAACTTGGTCTCATTTTGTTCCTAATAATGGTAAATAGCTTATGCTATTTACAGCTGACATGTACCAATAAATCTGGTAAATGTGAAAATTGTCATAATATTATTTTAACTTAAGGGTACAAAATAAAGATTGACTTGACTTGACTTGACTTGAGGATAACAACACCTGAATCCAATATGTGGAAGTATGTCAACAAGGTGTCCTTATCTGAGGGACTTACAAAACGCAGTACCTCCACCATCCAATCCAGCCTTGACACCATTGCCACCTGGAGTCAGGATTGTTGGATGAAACTGAATGCAAAAAAGTGCAAGGAGATGCTAGTATGTTTCTTAAGGAATACTCCTGACCTCTCAAGGCTAAAAATAGACAATCAACAGTTGGAACTCGTCATTTCTCACAAGGTTCTTGGCCTTACAATCCAAAACAACTTAAAATGGAATATTCACATTAATGATACAGTCCAGAAAGCTTCCAAACGCCTCCAGATTCTTAGGGTCCTGCGTAGAGGAGGTGTCGGGACCAATGATTTAGTAACCCTCTACATCTATTTAGTAAGCACAAAGACAATCACGAAAATATCCAAAGGAGGGCCTCTTCTCAAGCACCTAGCAAAGAGGGGAGTGGACACACAATTACAACACAAGAAGAGCAAAAAATTACTTAACTTTCAAATGTAGAACTGAGAGATTGATTATAGTTTATTTCCTCAGTCATTTCTATTAAAAAGCTTGTGAAGATCCTTAAACTATATTTCGTTATAAACTTTTTTAATCATCCTGTAAATACATTTATAAATATATTTTAATTGTACATATTATATTTTTGTAACACCTGTAATTCATTTATTTGCGAAAAAAGTGAAATAATTTTATTATTATTATTATTATCTTTTATTTCACAGCAAATACAAATGATTTTACAATATTAATTGATGGCAGATGTTACATAACTCCAGCTCAAGATCTATCCTGATCCTGAGAGCTGGAGTACTTTTCTAATGATATGGGCCGTGCCCAGAAGTACAGATTTTTGGATATTCGCTATATTACAACATCTGATTCCTAGTCTTTTTAATTGTTCTTTCAATTGAGCGGGTATCGCTCCTAATGATCCAATGACTACTGGTACTGTTGTTGTTTTCATTTTCCAAAGTCTTTCTATTTCAGTCCTTAGGTCTTGGTATTTGTTGACCTTTTCGTTTTCTTTCTCTTGTATTCTGTGGTCAGCAGGTACGGAAATGTCAATTTTTTGTACTCTTTTGTTTTTTTTTTGTCTATCACAACGATGTCAGGTCTTCTGGCTGATATTTTTTTATCTGAGTGTGTAAATATTAAAGTCCCACAGTATCTTGACATCATCATTTTCTTCAACTGCTTTGGGTTGATGCTTCCACCATTTGTCTTCACATTCTATTCCATTCTTCTCACATATATGCCAA
The DNA here is from genome assembly GCA_918843875.1 of Diadumene lineata. Taxonomy (NCBI): domain Eukaryota; kingdom Metazoa; phylum Cnidaria; class Anthozoa; order Actiniaria; family Diadumenidae; genus Diadumene; species Diadumene lineata. The sequence continues at coordinate 9,423,384 of OU974077.1, forward strand.
TGAATATTCCTGGCCACATTGTCATGTCTTTGCTTGTACTCATTTCCAGCAAGCACTTTACATCCTGAAACTATATGTTCAACAGTTTCAGTTTTTTCTTTACATAGTCTACATAGAGGCGACTCCTTGTTCTTATAGATATTATTCAGTGCTTTCACTCGGCAATGACTGATCTTGTGCTGCTGTGATGAGGCCTTCAGTTTCTATTTTGAGATCTCCTTTATTTAGCCACTTGTTAGTACTTTCGATGTCAATCTTCCCTTCAATATTTCTTATGTATTGTCCATGGAGTGGTTTGTTCTAATTATATGCTTGCATTCTTTCGTGTTGTTTGCGTTGATGGCATTCTTTCTTTGTTTCTGAATGTTCTTTAATGATATCTGGTGTATCTTTGATGATATCAGATAGGTATTCGTTCTTCTTTACATACTCATTCAATGCAATTTCTTCTTCATGCACAACATCTTCGATTGACTTCAGGCCTCTGCCTCCGTTAGATCGTGGTATGTAAGCTAGGTAAAGTCTATCAACATCAGCACGTGGATGTAATCCGCGATGGATGGTCATTTGTTTTCTGGTCTTTCTATCCATTTCTTTGACTTCTTCCATATTCCATTTCACAATTCCAGCTGTGTATCGAACGACTGGTATGGCGTAGGTATTGATGGCCACTATTTTATTTCTTCCATTCAGTTTTGACTTTAGAATTAATTTAAGTCTTCTCGTGTATTCTGTTCGTACATTCTTCTTGACTTTATCATGGTTGATGTCATCCTTCTCTAGAACTCCAAGATATTTGTAGTCCTCTTCTCCTTGTAAACACTTTATCTCTTTACCATCTGGAAGTTTGATGCCTTCTCGTCTGACAACTTTTCCTCTTTTCACGCTTATTTTTGCACACTTTTCAATTCCAAAAGTCATGCTGATGTCTTCACTAAAGATTCGTACCGTATGAAATAAAGATTCACTTTCTCTTTCCGTTTTTGCATATAGCTTATTATTATTATTATTATTATTATTATTGTTATTGTTATTGTTATTGTTATTGTTATTGTTATTGTTATTGTTATTGTTATTGTTATTGTTATTGTTATTGTTATTGTTATTGTTATTGTTATTGTTATATTATTGGAATCAGATTGGAACAAATCGGAGTCCAGAAGGGGTGTATTTCTGATGCAACAGTTGAATTTCTTGGCTGTTGGATATGTTTATAAATTATTAAAGATAATATCTGATTTTAAAATTCATAGAAAGATGAACTGAAAAAGCATATGTTTTCTTCTTCTCTTGCTAAACTACAACTCGGTGACGACTGGAAAATAGGTTATACTTACAAGTGCCTTGGTGCAGGTTTCTGGGCATTTAGACAGAGTGATTTTAGAACAGCACTTACAGAGCTTGTCATGGAGGTAAGATAGACTATTATATAATTAGGATCATGAATTTGTTGATCTGCATTGGCATGTTGGTATCACAAAAGGGTGATTGTTGATAATTTGCTTTCATCACCACTGTCTTATAATTGTCTTTATTGATAACTCTAAGCAAGTATAAGATAATGGCACAATGATTAATCCTGATTATCAGTTACATATTATTTATTTTATTTTACTCTATTATCAAGCATTTGGATCACTGGTTAGGGCTTGACACACATTGTAACAATGACACACATTACCTTGATAATGAGAGTTGTTGTACCTGAGCAATGGAAGACCAGTTTCAAACAAGTCTTATTCAAGAAAGTGATTTAATTAGTGAAGTATTTTGTGCAATATGTGATCGGGCATTACTGACACCAGTACGTGATTTTACAAAATGGCCCAAAACCTCATTGGTGGCTATAGGAAATCATATTGACAAACAGGGTTGATGTTCCGTGCACAGATTTATTAAGAAAATTGGATGTTGATGATTTGTACCCAAAGAATGTTGTTTCCCAGGCAGGTGATGCTGATACAAATGGTGCAGTTGCTGGTGCATTACTGGGATGTAAACTTGGTCTAGAAGGGTTACCAGAATCCTGGCTCAAAGGATTACTTCACAAGAAATGGCTCGATGACCAAATTGATAGGTAATCATAAAACAATTGATGACTTTTTCAGTTGTCTGAAGTCCTTTCTGAGCAGTTTATTATTGTTGAACCATGTGAAAATGTTACAATAGGCGATCTGCATTATGGCATCATTTTACTACAAGTACCAGAATTCTTTCATTGTGAATTCTCTTTCATGCTCAAATTCTTAATCATTTTGGAGATGAACAGAACAATTTTTGCTTATTTCACTGGCTTCCTAAGGAGGGCCCGAGTTTAAAATTCAGCTGTGTTTGTAGTCGTCCTCTTCACTCACAAAATGCAGATTTTACGACAAATCACCCCACACCACCCCTGACACATTTCTATCGTCTTGAACACCACGATCGTAACTATAATATAAAAATTAGGAAAACCTAACAGTTGAGCTCCGATTTATAAAGAGGATTGTTATAGACAACGAAATATTAATTAATTCATTCATTTATTCACTATCAATTATTTAAATTGTTGATCAATCAAGCAATCAAAAATGAATGAGTGGATGAATGAATGAATAAATGAATGAATGAATAAATCCATTCAAACAAACATTAAAAGGAATGATTAAATGAATGAGCGAGTGATTAAGAAGATCATCGATTGAAATATTCAAATCTTTATGCGTGCGGCAAAATTTTACGAAGGAAAAAAAGCAAAATATATCCGACCGTATTTTGTTAGTAACGATCAATAGCACTTGTCAATTAAAATTGATTATCCAATGAGAAGTTATAAGATCACTGACATGGCTTCTTGCGTCTTAAACAAATTCCTCCGCTCAAGCGGAGCACCATATTTAAGGAAATTACGTAAAAATAAAAGCGCCCGATGAATTTTTTATATACTCGTTCTAAAAACAATTTTGAGATACGCTTTTAGAAAAGCAGATAAAAGGTGGGGTCATCGACTTAGTTTTTGCGCAATATGACGTCAAAGTTTATGCATGGTGACATGAGAGCGTTCACATAAAAGCTCGAAAACCTTAGAGAAAGGGAAGAATACACAGTAATTTGTCTGTCAAGAACAAAAGTCGTGTTTTGTTTAAATGTATGCACTTTACTTCATTCAAAAAATATATACAGATGTATGAAAAAATATATGTTATTTTGAAGAAATTGACGAAATACCAACGTGCATACCATATGCTAGCTCGTTCGAAAAAGTCCTACTGAACTGAAAGTATTTTGAAAATTTCTTAAAATTAAGCCCGATGACCCTTTGCTCAATTTTAGATAATATACTTGGTGTTATACTATAAAAAATAATTTTATCAAATAAAAAACATAGGTCACCGTGCTAGTTTGTGAAATATTGTGAAAAGTACCGTCATTTTTATTGTCAAAACAAGTTTTCCGAAAAAGGACTGGGTCGAGTAACAAAAAAATTTGCTTTTTCTCGCTCGAAAATATCGCAATTCTTCGGATTTTTTTTATTTTTAAAAAAGTACTTTTAAAACATAATTTGACTAGATCACAAGATAAAAGTCCCAAAATCACAAATCTTGAAACATGCACAGTGCAAAAGTAAGAAAATTCCGTAGAAATATGACCGCCCGATGTATTTTTTTCATACTAACAATTTTGAGAAACGATTTCAGAAAATACAATAAAAAAGGGGGGGTCACCGACTTCGTTTTTGCGCCATTTTTACGTCAAAACTCATGCATTTTGGTGACTTGAGAACGTAAAGAAAAAAGCTCAAAAAACGTAGAGAATGGAGCAAAAACACAGTAATTTGTCTTTTAAGAGCAAAATTCCTGTTTTGTTCAAATTTCTGCACTTTATTTTATTTAAAAAATATGATTTTGTTTAAAAAATATGAACAGATGTATAAAAAATATGTAAAAATACCAACGTGCGCACGAGCTGTTTATCCATTCGAAAAAGTCCTAAGCTGAAAGTATTTTGGAAATTTATTAAAATTTAGCCCGATGACCTATGCTCAATTTTAGATATATTTGATGTTATATTATAACAAATAATTCTATTAAATAAAAAACGTAGGTTACCGTGCTAGTTTGCGAAATATTGTGAAAGATATCGTCATTTTATTGTCAAAAAACAGGTTTTCCGAGAGAGGACTGGGTCGAGTTACAAAATTATCGCGTTTTCTCGCTCGAAAATATCGCAGTTCTTCGTATTTTTTTTGTTTAAGCATTTTACAGACATAATTTAACTAGATTACATGATAAAAGTCCTGAAACCAAAAATCTTGAAACATGCGCAGAAGTATGCGCAGTACAAAACTACGGAGTTACCCTAATTGAAGAAAAATTGTACTCGTTTTGGACGACGGTTTTTGTCCAAAACGCATCGATGTTGCAGTTTACTGAGATTTTTCTACAAAATGTATTTCTACACTGGACAAAGAGCATGAAAATGGTAAAGCTGAGCTGACGGCTTGAAGAGGTTTGACTGAGAAAGAGAAACAAAGACCGCGGCGTGAAAAAGAAAAGAACTACGATTCAACAATGAAAAGCTTCAAAATATTCTTCGTGGCGTTTTTCAATCATTACTTTTCGATGATCGACTAATCTACTTTTAAAAGTAAAAAAAAAAAAAAAAAAAAAAAAAAAAATCGGCGCGACCAAACGTTGATAAAAACAGAAAAAAAACCCTGCATTTGCTGCAATTCAAAAGAGGTGAAAAGCAAGACGAACGAAATACTTCTTATCTTGGAAATACATATCTTGCAAATGACACTTTTCCTCACTCGATTCACCTCGTGCGAAATCTCGTGGCTAGTTTTTCCCGAGAGATTTTGTCACCTTCGAATGTTTGGGTTAATTATTTATGCATGTATGCTATTCGTTATGTCCGTACTAACTATTTTCATGGGACGTAAAAATTGATATCCCGATATCCAGATGCGCGCGATCAAATCGATTTTTTTACTACCAAACCAAATATAAGTACCAGAACTCTCTCTCCCTTTTACGTCCGGGGAACTCTAATATGCCTCCTGCGGGGGCAATAAAAGAATGCAAACATTGCGTAAAGTTCCCGTATTGTTTTAGATCCTGCATCATTAATGAATTTAATAATTATCTTAATTTCTTTCCTCATTTCTTTCATCATTTCCTTCCTAATCACTTCCTGCTTTTTTCCTTCCTCATCCACTGTCTTTATCTCTCCTCTCGACCCCTCTCTAGATAGCTTCTTTTCATCTCCCTTCAGGAAGAAATAAGTTCAGGAAAACAAAGTTCAGTTTGAAAGTTCTTCTTCGATTAAATTTCTTTCGTCATTATTGATGTTCTCATGCACCTCTATCATGTCGTCATCTGCTGCTCGTCGGCGCCGATTCTTCATGCTGCAATCACACCCAGTGGCTTTGATAGAAACTACAACAAACCCGATGACAATTACAACAAGTAACACAATAACATGCCAAGAAAATGCAATGGCTACAAATTCTTGATTAGGTTTGATATCTTTCCAAGGAGTGGAGCCATGAAGGGAGTGTGCGATTTGGATAAACCATGTTCCTTGTAGCATGAAAAGAAAAACGCGAACAACCATGAGCAAAAAGCTGTCTTTCAACCATCCCTCTAGAACCATAACTACAGCAGTCATGAAGATTATGAGGTAAAGAAAGGTATGGACTAGTTTGTCCAAATTTGGCCGTCCATCTAGGTGAAAGAAGAAGAGCACTCCCTCGACGAATAGAGCAAGTGCAGCAAACACGAACTCAGAGCGGTCTGGTAGTTGAACTAAGTTGTAGAACATCAGCACTTCAATCAAAGCCCAAATACCAAATATAGCGTACATAGCTGCATGGCCATAATTGTTTAAATGTTCTTTCACAAATCCTCCATCTTTTCCTATCAAGATGAACGAGTTTTCTGGACATAGTTCAAGGAATATTCCAATGATACTTAGAAAATGATCACACCCACTCGGCCAATCAACGCTCAGTATTTCGATGCTCTATATTCCATAGAGTAACTAAAGGTGTCAAGTGGTGTGGGCTTTGAAGCACAGGGAAATTGTGGGGTAAAGGAAGCATGAAATTTTATATCTAATTAGTATTCTATATATAGAGCATACTAATGATTTCTTTTGAATTCTTTTATTTTAAAAGTTCATTAGCATGCTCTATATAAAGCATACTAATCAAATATAAAATTCCACGCATGAGGTACAGATACAACAACTAACTTCAACAATTTCGATATTTTATTACTATTTTGTGGAGAAATACTAGAAATTAAAATTACACTTATCATAACTTATTTAACATTATCATTTTATAAATTTCATTGCCGGGGCGCAGCGTGGTCATTTTTTCAGGTATGCACAAGTACATTAGCCTCCTCTCGCATCCGTTTTTAGAGACAGGAAGCCCGACACTAAAAACGGATGCGAGAGGAGGCTACAAGTACATATGATCTAAAAAATCCTAAGTAAACTGATCAAAAAATACTGTGTTCTTGTTTTCGTGCTTAGATTCAATTTTGCCATTTAATCAAATTTTTTTTTCATCACAAAAGTCTTGGTTGCGTACAAATAAAATTTAAAAATAGAAACAATTGGTAAAAATATCAAAATTTTCGGTAACTTCAAGTACACACGTGCGTATATGCGTATAGGACTCTTCGCCCTCGATGGCTTCGAATAATCTTGAATGCAAGACAAATAGCTAACTTACAAGAAATATCTTTCTTAAACAAACTGATATATACTATATACTTTAAAGAAACAAATTGAATTAAACTTAACGTGTTAGACTTGTCTCACCATTCGATGTTCAGTCCATGCTTTGTTAACGTTCACTGCCTACTGCGTATTTTGTCTTGTTTTTAGCAGTATTATTTCTTCTCAGTTTCGTATTTCTTCCTCTGTAGTGGGAGCTTTACATCTGCCAGTTAAATGGCCTTCCTCTATGAAGTCTAGCGTATCTTCCAATTCAAGTAAATCGGCATTTTCGGTAAAAATCTCACTAGCTTCGATAAACGCCATTGCTCTGCAAAATGACGATCTGTACTGATTTCGATTACAAAACGGACAAAACAAAGCATTCCAACGGTATTCGTACCAAAACAATGACATAATAAACTGCCATTATCATTCCAAAACGCATGCAGAAATTGAAAGAAAGAACAACACAAGACAAGCATATAGAGAATTTGTCGGCGCATGTCAGAAAATTTTAGCCCGCGGTCATGTTTACATTTTTTTCTACGACCGGGGAACTTTTGAGTTCCAATCGCAATCTTAGTGATCTTCAATTTAAGAAAATATAAATGGATACTTAAAGTCTATCACTTTGTAAGGTGCTGTGACTAAGTCAAGCAAATGTGGAGGTTTTTGATCTCAAAATATTTTTGAGCAAAAGTCCGCAAAACGAAGAAGAAAACACAAACCTACTGCATTCGTGTGAGGACTGCTGCCAAAATAAAAGAAGTAGCAGAAAACTTTTTCCACAGATTAACAATCAAAGGTCACGGGAATTGTGTGGTACAAAATGATTTCTTATTGAGGATCGATTTTGTGGAGTGATGAGCAGATTATTTGCGCATTTTGCAAGTTTTGGTCAACTTTCCTTCTTGATAAGCGGTATGTTTGAGGGGCTGCGCCGAAGCTAAATATAACTGATGCGAGTCGTCAAACCACATTCTACATCACAGCATTGTTATTTTTTTAAGAAAGATTGGCCAAAATGTGATATTGCGATATTTGTTGACGCCATGGTTGTGTTTCTCCTCTCAATCAATTTCGACTGATTTGAATACCGAACCTGAAATTAGGTTAGAATGATCTTGATTAATCCAAATAATTGGGAAAACACAGATGAACCACCAAATTTTGTAAATTTCTGGTCAGGCTTTTGTTGATATACTTCTATCTTCACTAAATATAAATTTTAACTCAAGCACGGAGAAGATTTGTCAGTCTTACTCTATGGTCAATTTTTTCGCATAAACTTGAAGAAAAGTCGAGCTTAAATGTTATGCGCCGCTAAGTTTTTCCTTGGTATGCTTGCTTTAATAATCGTAGATTAGTATTATACTTTTGGTTTTCGATAGAGTATTGGCCAAAATCTTTGATTGGCAGTCAAAGACGACCTAGTCTTGTTGTGAAAGCGGCCATATTGCAGAATCTTGCAGATACTTCATGGTTATAAACAAACAAATTGTTATGCTAATGTCCAATAAGAACTATAATAAGCCGACGTACGGAAATAACGGCCAATCACTGTATGGTTGGAACAGAGATTTTTGACAGCTGAAGTATCGCTTTTGTGAATTGGGATTAAAGGGGATTTAGAAGGTATTTTTCTTTCGCGTGATTATAGCGGCTTCTACCATTAACTTACGACATGCGCAGACAAATTCTCTATATGCTCACAAGACAATATAAGCTAATTCCTTGAAAAAAACAGCTCAAACCTTTTTAGTTATGCAAATCACTGGCTTAGTATTCGCTAATATTGCAATATTATTCGCTTCGTAAATTTTCATTCTGCCGGGACATTGCTTTACAGAACTCGAAGCGTTAAATGATATCGATATCAACATGCTGCCGACATGATTAAAAAATCGTTGATATCATTGATATATAAGCAATACAAAGAGAAAACCTAAAACTCGGCCACCTTTATTAAAAAACTCATCTACCGTAAACAACAAACATTCCCTCGTGAGTATGATCATATTCTAAGGCAGATAAAGAATGAAAACTCGTGTTCCATGGGATATAGAGTCCCTCGCATAAGATAAAAGGCCACTCGGGCTACGCCCTCGTGGCCTTTTATCTTATGCTCGGGACTCTATATCCCATAGAACACTCGTTTTCATTCTTTATCCCTTACATAAAGAGCACCTGATAATTGGCTCAGTAGGCCTGCCACGAAGCCACTTGATAGGTATAGGAAACCAAGTAGTTGTTTTATGTGAAACAGAGCTGTTTTGTCGTGTTTGACATGACTTGTGATAAAGTTTTAATACGTTTGCCCACCACCACAGGCCTTGCAAAAAGAAAAACGACCCAGGCACAAAATGGCCCTCAAAACTTCCCATTTCAGCTTAAGAAAAAAACTTAACTTATGAGCTTTTGGCTCAAGTTTGAATTGAATAGAGGTGGTTATGAAGCGTCAGTGTTGACCAGTATGCGTGCTTGACCGTATAGTGTACACAGCTTGGAAACCCAGACGATATACCACCGTCTTCGCTTGATCTAAACTGGGTCCTACCCAAAAATCTAAATTTAATCTAAACTGGCTAAAGCGCGGCATAGTTCCATTGTTTTCCATTGTTCCTTTTGGCCAATCAAATCGTTAGTTTTGCCTTGGTGTTTCTTAGAGTTGCTCATTTTTGCGCTCGTTTATCAATGAACCTAACATAACCTGAAGTATACTTAAAAAATGAAAAAATTCCGAGCAGTGGTAAACGTTGTGTTTATGTCCCCGTCGATTGTGGCAAGAACATTACGGGAAAACTGAAATCAAAACTTTGCAACACAAACAGTCGGTAATTTAAACTACAACAAACCAACACGAAGTGTTGTTCAACGAAACGCTATCTCAACTAACATAACATCAATGAAGATAGATTTATAGTTTCAACAACTAGAAAACGATGAAAAAAAACGAGTATGATAAACGATTTTGTTGACGAAAGCGACTTGCACGAAGATATTAAGCGCATAGAATGCGATGATCAAGAAGTCGGCTATTACTGTCAAGACTGAGGTCCACATCAATTAATACTATGCTATTTTTAAACATTTTGCAACGATATAAATGAATCATCAAATCTTTTATATGAAGTTTCGCAACACACTCAATAAAACAGTATGCTGTAAATATTTAATAAATAGAGGTTAATAGAGTTCAAATTCCATTGCCTTCAATCGATCAGTATATAGAGCTGTATGATAAACGAGAGTAAAACAATGATTTATACCAGTTTGAATCGGGATAGAAACATTTTTTCATTTTCATCCCGTTATAACCCTAACATTAGAAAAACAGCAAATTTTTTAGTACGAATTTTTTTCATGGGACAACTCGTTTATGTATTGCATGAACAACAAAACAAATACCAAATCAGTCTATTTATATAGCAATAATCCCCACCTCCCCTTGCAGACAGTATTACTAGTTCTAGCTAGTCACCTCAGTGTAACAACAGAATTCCCTGAATACACAAGTGTGACCACCTTAAAAATTCACAGTTTAGTCATTTATGGTTATTAATAATAAATACCAAATATTTCACCCAATTCAATTATTTCAATTTATCCAATTATTTCTTTCCATCTAGTTCTTTCACTCCGGTTATTTCACTCTATCCAATTATTTCACTTTATTCAGTTATTTTTGACTCTATAAAAATATTTCACTCCATTCAGCTATTTCATTCTATAGAAATATTTCACTCCATTCAGTTATTTCACTCTTACTATAAAAATATTTCACTCCAGCTACTTCACTCTATAAAAATATTTCACTCCAGTTATAGCTGTATAGTGATACTTGAGCTGACGTAATCCTTTGTTATTCATGTGCCAACCAGACAGTGCTTGGCCGTTATTTCAATAGAGCCTATTGTAGTTCTGGTTGGCACATTAGCATAACAATTCATTTGTTTATAAACATAAAGTATCGCTATTTCACTCTATAAAAATATTTCACTCCAGTTATTTCACTCTATAAAAATATTTCACTCCAGCTATTTCACTCTATACAAATATTTCACTCCATTCAGTTATTTCACTCTATAAAAATATTTCACTCCATTCAGTTATTTCACTCCATAAAAATACTTCACTCCATATTTCACTCCATTCAGTTATTACACTCCATAAAAATACTTCACTCCATATTTCACTCCATAAAAATATTTCACTCCATTCAGTTATTTCACTCCATAAAAATATTTCACTCCATTCAGTTATTTCACTCCATAAAAATATTTCACTCCATTCAGTTATTTCACTCTATAAAAATATTTACCTCCAGTTATAGTGATACTTGAGCTAACGTAATCCTTTGCTATTCATGTGCCAACCAGTGCTTGGTCGTTATTTCAATAGAGCCTATTGTAGTTCAGGTTGGCACATTGGCATAACAATTCATTTGTTTATAAACATGAAGTATCGCTATTTCACTCTATAAAAATATTTCACTCCAGTTATTTCACTCTGTAAAAATATTTCACTCCAGCTATTTCACTCTATAAAAATATTTCACTCCAATGAGCTATTTCAATGACTGTAAAATTATTTCACTCCATTCAGTTATTTCACTCTATCCAATTATTGCACTTTATTCAGTTATTTCACCCATTTAGTTGTTTCACTCCATTCAGTTATTTCACTCTATCCAATTATTTCACTTTATTTAGTATACGGTCTATCATCCTTGTATTATTAGACCTTTCAGCGGTTTTTGATACTGTCACTCATGACAGTACGAGAAACAAAATGGGCAGTAGAACTTGCGTTATCATAGTTTTCAATTGAGATTGTTTGGATGCTAAATACGTCGGCAAGCTTGTAACTCGCTTATGGGGGGACATTCAGTAGAACAAAAGATTATGGTGGACTAGAGGCCTATAAATTTACGGCCCTCTCCCAAGCATGAGCCCAAAAAAATTCGGCTTACTCTTGGATGGTTAGCCGAGAAACAGGGATGTTCTTTCATGACATGCACATTGAGACTACTGGAAAATAAGATCGTTCATATTGTATTTGTTGTTGCTGTTTTTTCTAATATGTACTCTTCCTTATTGACTTTCTTATAACGGTTCTCACTTTTTCCCAGATAATGGGATGATTTTTATCGCGAAACTTATATTCTGCTTCACACTTGAACGATGCCAAAGTGTCAATTTTACTTTTTTTCCAATTTGAATAAAACCACATATTTTTTTTCTGGACTAGCGGGGTGAATTTTATTGTGATAGATCGTTTTAAGAGAAATTATTGTCCGGTTTCTGGTATAGAGGGGTTCCGGTATACTGAGGTTCATTTTACAAAAGATATAAAGGACACATTTCCGGACCAAAAACAATTGCACGGTATAGAGAGAATTCCGGTAAACTGAAGGTCTGGTACAGAGGGGTTTCAGTGTAGTTTTATTTTTTTACTTGTTTGTTTCTTTATTTGTTTGTTTGAATCAGGATGTTTTGCGGCCAACCTAACCAGTTATTTTTTGTTATTCAAAAATCAGAAATTAAAACCTAAATTTATAGAATTATGTGCCAAAAATAAAAAATGGCAATTTTACAAAAATGCCGGATTTGTTTTACTTTATGCCAAAATTTGCTGTTTCATGGCTTTTCTGATTTCTGTTTTCTGATATCCAGAATTGAGAATTGACGTTTTTGTATTTCTACATTACGAAAAGCAAAAACGTAGATTAACAAAAAGGTTTCTAAACGGTTTTCGATGGATGCCTGTAAAGATTAAAACTCAAGATCGAGTCATTGGATTCCTGCCTCCATAAAAACAGAAATCACTTTTTTAACACAGCGCGCTCCAGTGCGCTCTACCCATGCAGGGGTACCTTGGGATCTCTTGAAACTTCTGGTCACCGGGCTGATATACAGCCCTTTCCCTGCACTTCCCTTGCCTCACCACATGATCTCACCACATCGTTTTTTTATTTATTTTTTATTTTTTATCTCACCACATCGTGCTTTTATTGATATCAAGTCTTTGCACGTAAAGTATCGTACCTCACTAACATAACATATTTTTGTTTGCTCTTCATATGATATTAACAGTTTACATTGGATAATTTTTTGAAAAAAACGTTACAATTTATTAATACTTTTTGAAATTTGTTTGATGAGAGCCTGATGGCTAAATTAAATTATATTACACTATTCGCAATATGCCGACTGTATGCACATGCGATATGTCGTAATAATGCGATACGTCGTACCTCATGCAAAATGAATAGTTTGAATTATTTACGACATATCGCACGAGGTACGACATATCGCACGAGGTACGACATATTGCATGAGGTACGACGTATCGCATTATTTACGACATATCGCAATTGCATACAGTCGGCATTTTGCGAATGGTGTGATATTATAATGGAGTGAGGTACGATATTTTACAAGCAAGGACTTGATATCAATTGCATAAAAGCACGACTCATTTATCAGTGCTAAATATTTCATTGCATTTTTGTCCATATCTCTCCTCCATATCCTGTGGTGAGGCAAGGGAAGGGGAAGAGGAGGGAAAGGACTGTACATCAGCCCGTTGACCTGGACGTTTCAAGAAAGCCCCAGGTACTCCTCCATGGGTAGAGCGCACTGGAGCGCGCTGTGTTAAAAAAGTGATTTCTGTTTTTATGGGGGCAGGAATCCAATGACTCGATCTTGAGTTTTAATCTTTACAGGCATCCATCAAAAACCGTTTAGAAACCTTTTTTTAATCTACGATTTTTGCTTCTCGTAATGTAGAAATACAAAAACGTCAATTCTCAATTCTGGATATCAGAAAACAGAAATCAGAAAAGCCATGAAACAGCCAATTTTGGCATGAAGTAAAACAAATCCGGAATTTTAGTAAAATGGTCATTTATTTCATTTTTGGGCACATAATTCTATAATTTTAGGTTTTAATTTCTGATTTTTGAATAGCAAAAAATAACTGTTTAGTTTAGCCGCAAAATATCCTGATTCGTTTGTTGGTACGAATTTGGATTTCTAATTTCTGATTTTCGGAAAACAGAAATGAGGATTCTGATTTCTGATTTTCAAAAAGCATAAATCCGGATTCTAATTTTTCAGAAAACAGAAATAGATCAAGGACAATTTCTGATTTGTGAATACTAGAAATCGAATATTCAGGTTGGCCGCAAAACGCCCTGATTATTTCAACCCATTCAGTTATTTCACTCCATTCAGTTATTCCTCTCCATTCAGTTATTTCACCCCATTAACTGAATGGAATGAAGTAACTGGGATGGGATGAAATAACATTTAGTGTTTGCACTCTACTACCCGTGCGAATGCACCGATATTCAAAACATAATATTAAATACCAATGGTTTAGTTGTGATTCTTTAGTCAATTTACCTACAATTGAGGCTAATTAGCCTGAGCAATCACAAACCTGAAACTGGACAGGTCTGGTATAGAATGTACAGATTTGTACTGAATTTGTCACTAAATAAAACAGAAAATTAATCATTTTTCACCAACACGTCACAACTATATAAATTAAAACAAGATGCTATACAAAATGATACTACAAATGCATTTCTGTTTTCCAGATATTTCTCCATGATTGGTCTCTTTCCCAAGATAACGGCTATATAGTAAACAGACAGATAGTTTAACTAAGCACAAGTGTGATAAGCCTGGCTTTGATTTACAGCATACAAAGACACAGTGGTACTAGACTCATTATTCCTGATATCATTGCAGTTCTCAATTATTAGAAAACCACTGTAGACCAAGGCGACACAGTTGTTCATATCTTTTTACGAGAGTAAGCAGCATAAATTACAAGGGATGTTTGAGAGGGTATAAGGACCTTTCCTTTACAGTAATAGTATTCATAATAATAATATTATAATGTTTAGTTGTACATTGCAAATTCAAATTTGTTCCAAGCGCTAGTGAATAAAAAGGATGAAGCACAAACAAGTCGCAGTTATAAACAATAATTACAAAGAATAAGCTTAGGAGTTAAATATAGAAGCTGCTACAGAGAACAAATGATGACCATATGACTTGAGATTATACCACTTTGATGATAGCAATAATATTTGTGATGATGAACAAAGACTTTGTTTAGGTTGAAAAATAGAAAATTGTTCTTGGATCATATGTATCAGAGAAATGTCAGAAACAGCTTTGTGGGTTAAGATAAGATTTCTAGATTCAATCGGTAGCCAATACAGGAGGAATGTGATCATGTTAGTGAGAAAGAGTGATTATTCTGGCAGCAGTATTTTCTAGAGACTGTAACTTGTTGTGGAGCTTGTGTGATTGTTTCCACTTAAGAGAGTGAGATTTTAAATAACTAGGTTTTGTTTAGTAGTTTTTTTCTCTTTTTATAGCTGTATGAAACATGTGCTACTGAGTCAAGCCTCCAAAACATCAAATGTTTATAATTCTAAAAGTATTTTATATTTCAGTCACTTTTAAAGTGAAATAAATAAATGAATTACTGTATTAAATAAATGCTGTAAATAGTTATCAATGTTTCTTAACAATAGAAATAAAGCCACACCAACCACAATTGAACATTCTGTTTATTTAATTGTGACCATGCAGGGAATTAACAGTCTATTATTGCTTGATACTACTACAACACAACTATAAGTACCACTACCTTCCTGTCCTCTATGTACTAGCCTAGTTTAGTGCTTCTTTTGTCAGTCTTTAGGCTGGAATACATGCTCTTTCCTATACAATTATACAAAATAACACACTTTTGAATAATTTTGACAAAGCACAATTTCATACAATCATGTTGCCAGGGAAACAGCCAATTTTGTTTTATTATTTTGTTAATGTAATAGTATTCTCACTCAATTGGGAAAGTAAGATCAACAAAGAAAATTGCATTTATTTGATATTAGAAATAAATGTAATGCAAACATACATTTTTGCTGAACTGCTTCAAAACACATGCTAATCCAAAAACATCAAAAAAGTATCACCTTGCTCATTTAAACACTGCCTGGGGATTGTTGATTGGTCTGACCATAAACTTGTCACTTTTCATATACTTGGCTATGGTTGGTAGAGCCTGTGTAAAATAATAATGCTACCATAAGTTCAATTCTGAATCAATACTTTTATTTATTTATTTATTTTATTTCTGCTGTTGTGGACCATCTACATTTTAACTATATATGGAATTGATATACTTAAGGAACATTGATTTATGACTGGGGCAGAGACAGGTGAAATATCAAAAGCCATGTATGATGTTTTTGAACCTCCCCCTCTTTTTTAAACTCAACATGATGCAAATTCTCATCAAACATATGAATATGAGACCACATTCCTTTTAACATCACCCCCTCCCTACTATTTTCACTTCCAGAAGTAAATCATAAAATTAGCATTACAATGAGGATCCCAGAATGCCCTGCAGTACATATATTACCAGGGACAGCACACTCTGTTCACTCTTGTTCCAACCACAAAAGAGCACGGTGAGACTACCCACCTGCCCTGGCACAAAGGGATAACAACTACATATGGATACAGCTGTCCTGTGGACAGAAAACTTTTTCGTCCTGCCCGTATCTCATTACATATGCATGTGTATTGGAAATATCTTGACTTTAGTAAATAACCCCAGTCCTTGAGACAGATAAAGACAAACACTGACAGTCAGATGGTTAATGACAAAAAAAATGTAGCTTTCCAATAAAGTTTTTTTAATGTTGCACATTGTTGGTAATAAGCCCTCTCTGAAGGGCCACCACGTTAAATCACAGGCACCCCAGGTTCTAGGCTTTAAATAAATAAACTAGTGAAAATGAACAATATCATAGCATTTAATTATAACAATTCAGCTATATCACAACAATATATCACCCTTGTTACGTAGTTGAATAGTTATATGCTCTGTGATATATTATTTGTTTTGATTAGTTTCTTAGACTTAGACTTAGATTTTTATATCCAAGAATAGCTTTGAATCTCCCCGCAATCCGCTCAAGGAAAATAAAGAAAATAGACACGGGTACATGTTAAAAATAAATAAATAACTAAATGAATGATTATGATCACATAAACAAGGAGAGTCACATTACTAACAGTATTTTTCACAAAGTTCTGCACTTATCCTGGAAAATGATACTGCAAAAAGTAAATGTCATATGCAAAGCTTTTTAACACAGGAGTGGGTGTCGTCTTCATTATTGTATCAGTAGCTGCTGTAGTATTACAGTGAGAATCGAAAAAGCATGGGTATAAACAGAAATATCAAGGAATGTTTCAACTGGTAACACATAACATACTACAGACAAGCCCTGTCTGCACAAATACGTCAAATAATTTACCACCACTGTTTGGATTGAGTCATATGCCAATGGGCATACCTTGTGTGGATCTAGGGGGAGGGTCATGGGAGGTAGCAGCCCTCTCTATGGAAGTGATTGATTGTACATTAATTTTCTTTTCCAACTATGATAATGATACACTTTCTTTATGCAACAACCCACTCCTTGAAAAAATCCTCCCAGGAACATTTGAATGTCTTATGTTAGTTCTTTAGGTACTATATATAGCTTACCTTGAGGTTCTTGTGTGGTTCTAGTAATGATGGTTCAAGGCCTTTGTGTTGGTCAAGCAGCACATACATAACAAAATCAACAAATGTTATCTGAAAGGAACGAAATAAAATTAGACAGGGAAGACTTTGTCACATTTGAAGGTGTATGGTCTCATTTGAACTTTGTGTGATTGGTTCCAGTGATTAAAAAAAAACACTATCTATTTCACAACAATTTACACTGTGATAGAAATACTATAAGAATCAAGGAGGCTCCATATAGCTGTGGATCTTAGTGAAAAACAAAAAACAAAAAAACAAAAACAAAAAAAGACAACTGCCCTGAAAGCTCACTGGCAGACTCTATTTCAAAGACTTTGAGTCAAAGATGAATTTATTGTAGAAATGGTCATGTGACTGATCAATGGGAAAATCTTTAATCAGTTTTTTTATTAAAAGAAAACCTAAAAACAAACAATTGAAACTAAATTTCATTTAGTTTATACTGACAGACTCTCCTCATTGAGAGTTAAAATTAGTTAGTATCTGAAAACGTCAACTTTAGGAAACTTCATTAATTAAAAATAACTTATTACCTCAGAACTGTACTTTACCTTATCTCCTGCAAGGAACTTCTTTTCACCAAGAAAATCAGCATAACTTTCAATTTTTTTTTGGAATGGCTTCAAGGTAGGTTTTCTTGTTTTCTTCCTAATGATTTTGAATTTATCAGTATTTATATATCATATCATTAATTCATACTGTCTCATATGAATAAATTTTTGTTTTGGAAAATGTTGTATTAATTTTGGAAAATTACTTACAAAATTGTTGGGATTATAACAAAGACGGACAAATCCATTTCTGAAATCCATCAGCTGTTGGTTAACATAAAAAGAACAATCTCAATGGTATAACATTCAATTGAACTGTCTAATGCATTATGCCATCACATGACAACAATGTAATGTTTTAATGCAAAGGATCATGGTTGTCAGAGAGGCTCATACTGGATTGAATTGTATAGTTTGTGTGTTGAATTTTGAGTACAAGTAAAGAAGATTTATTTAGTTTTATGCTTTAGTTGATATTTTAATAAACTCAGTTTTAACTTGTTAAAGTGCTTACAAGCCTTTAAATGAAATATATTTGGTGAACTCTACTCATTGACAGCTTTGAATGCGGTATTTCCTAAGCAAAGGTTTGATAAACTCCAGCAAAGTAATTCCACGTGAAGGTTAGCAAAGTGAGTGTTTTGAAGAAGACCATTGACAGGTGCGTTTCTATTGAAAATGACATTACATAATATATGGAACAAATACATTTTTTGGCGATTCTATCCAACACATGAACAAATGCTGCATATAAAAGACAAGACTTGAGTGATGATGTATCCATCAACATTGTTTAACTTAGACAAATGATGACAGGTCATGGAAGTTCCCAGCAAATTACATTTTCATTATGACAGTCATCAATGCATTTAATACAGGGGCGGATCAAGAGTGGTGGGGGGATGGGGTATGCATCTCCTGAACTCAGACAATCAAAAACCGAGTTTTGCTAACTTTTTTTATATATATGACATCATCCACTTCATCTTATGGGAAAAATCCTAGATCTGCACCTGTCATAACCAAAACCATATGAATTACCAATGACAGTGTCCCAGGTTTCAAAGTGTTTGCAAAGTGTTTTCATAGACAGTCCTGAAGAGGGGTATCAAATCCCAAATCCAAGACAGTCTAATTTGCGTCTAAATGCTTGACTTATTGGACAAGTTTTTGTCTTATAGATCTTTAAACTATAATTATTGAATTTTAATTTTTGAATTTATGCAAAGACCACGCCTATTTTCTTTCAATAATTTTTCGAAGTCCTCTATCAACTTGATATTGTCAATTTTGTGTTTTGTATTGGAAGCTGAATTATTAACGATCAAGCTGCTTGATTTGGTCACGTGACCTCTTAGTGCAAGTAGCATATTTACTTAGATTTCTCTGTTTTTGGTCGACCAGCAGGTCAAAGAACGATTTTAGTCGGCTCATTCAGCCTAGTATCCAACAATGGTGAAACGATAGTGAAACAAAAGATTTCTGACAAGCGTAAAAAAATGTACAATAAGCTATAAGAAGAGTTTACAAACTATTTCACTGTATAAACTATGCGTGGACGAAAATTAAAGGTACATCATTCCCACGAACAAAGAATAGTTGACTGTAAATTTTCCCTAGCACAGCAAAAGACTAATGTTGTATTCCACACTGGACACAAGTTTATGCACCAATCCATTTCCAGCGACCTCCAAATATAAATTCCTTGGTGAGGGAAGGGCACCCCAACCTAAATCTCTTTGCTGGTAATATAACAATATTTTTTAACCAGCATATTATGGAAGGGCGAGTGCCCTCCCCACTCAGTCTGCTACTCCTGGTTCTATAGCTTTAATTAAAACATGTCTTTTATCAACCATCAGTTGTATGAGAGGAAAATGAAAAGCACAAACCACTAGGTAACTCCGAGTTTACATGTGGCCCAGCTGCGGGGTATTGAACTCCAATCAAAGAGTGGTCAAACAACTCCAAAATATCTTGGAGTATGAAAGATAATCTTTGTTTTCATTTGTTTTCCAGATATTTGCAAATGGTTGGATTGGCACGAGATATACATCAACAAACTGACAAAGAAACCCAAATAGAAAAAAAGATGATTGATAACCGCAGTATAGGATTGTGCACACGTGAATAGGTGATCTAATCAAAAAGTGTTGACCAAATTCTATTCATAGTTGTGAATCCCAGTCCCATCAAATCCCTTTTACCAATCCAGTCGGCCCTTTAAAGCAGCTGATATCCATGTAACATATTAGTTACATAATAATAATACAGTAATGATATAAATGATATACTATTTATATTATTATTCAATTAGATTCTCATAGTGGGACTGTCATTTTGATAATGGTGATATGGAATATAATTGACAAAACAGTTGAGCACAAGCACAAAAACACAATTTGTCTTGCAGTAAAAATTGTCAAGATACACAATAAATCTCGAGATTGTAGTCACATAGTGAAACACTCGATCAAAAGCCTTTTAGACTAATAAATGTTTCAAGAGAATAAATAACGAGAATAAAATTCCGACGACGAGAAGCTGTCTTCAGTAACTGTAATGTAAACACATTGGCAAAGGAAAGAATAATGAAGACAAAAAAGTATGGGTGACTGATACTAAGAAAAACTGTTTGTGTAGTCTTTAGGAGTGACAGTGTGAGATAATTAATGTTGAAAAACGTGAAAAAAGAGAATGACAAATAAGCATGCATACAATAAAGACTAAAAGTGAGATCTAACATTTCTGCCCCTTGGGGATAAATGATTCGGGATGCTCATCGGAATCTTTAAAAAATACTCCTAAAACATACCGGTCGTTTTTCAAAGGGCTACAGAGAACATACTAATCCCTACTTCATTGAGTTTGAGATTCTCATATTCCATGATCTGGTCAAATATAACAATGCCTTGTTTGTATTTCGTTTCCACTTGGGCAATTTGCCTGAAGTGTTTGATAATTTCTTCACTCCAGTCAATTTACAACATAACTACAGAACAAGGCTCGCATCGAGGTCGTCCTTCACTTTACCAAAAGCTAGAACTAATTATGGAAAATTCAGCATCAGATTTGCTGGTGCTCAAATCTGGAACTCAATTGATGAGAACATAAATGTCTTCTCAATTTCTACCAAAATGAATAATATGACTATGCATATATGTACATGTTTGACTGTATTTATGAATATGCATGCATATGCACATAATTTTGTATTAATATAACTTTGTAAATTTATAAAATATGAATTTAGTATTTCTTCCATATCTCCATTAATTTAATATTTATTACATATAATTTTGTATATAATTTTGTAAATATTCAATTCACAAATTACGAATTTAGTATCTCTTCCATATCCTTATTTATTTACCTAAAACAACCACATTTGTGGTTTAATGTGTTTAATACTTTTCATACTTTTTTTTCTAAACAAACAACCAACTTGACAAACAGACAGACAGACAGACAGAAGGACAGACAAACAGACATACAAACAAACAATTAAGCAAACAAATAAATGAACGAACAAATAAATGAATGAATGAATGAGTATCTCGCAATACACCATTTTACAGTTCTTGTTTACTCAACTCCAGCCTCGTTAGCATGCTATATATTCTTTAGAATTTCACTACTGGAGTTGATAAACTTTACTGTAAATTGGACTATTGATTGAAGCCAATCGCTGTAATTGTCGCAGGCTCAAATCACAAAACAGTACTACCCCCAAGGGATGAATAAAATAAAATAAAAAAACATTCAAATAGCCATTTAACCACTATTTTATAACAATGGGATGTGAAATATAGGATAACAAAATGTACTTAGCCCTCCCTACTGCAAAACTAATCGCATATCTCTCGCCAATCTCTCAAGGTCAATCAAATTTGTAAACAAAGCGAACACTTCTAGGAAAAATATTTGTGAAATGTTCTCGGTAAATTGCTGATATTAAACAACAAGATTCAAGTAACGAGAACGACTCCCAAAGTGAAGAGGTAAAAGTATTGATGTATTTAATCAAATATATAATTGCAGTAATCATCACTATTTGTATCTGTACCGATTACTTTGCGAATTAATTTTGAAACTTTTATTAAGTTACATTTGAAAAGTCTGGTTTACACAGTTCTTCATTTAATAATTGTGTTCCTCTTTGTCGCGAGAAAGGGTTCAAAATTAAACTTCCATTACTAATCTAATTTCATATGTCGCCGGATGAAACTCGATGGTAGAAATAAAACTCCATAGTAGAAATAAAACTCGATAGTAGAAATAAAACTCGATGGTAGAAATAAAACTCGATGGTAGAAATAAAACTCGACGGTAGAAATAAAACTCGATAGTAGAAATAAAACTCGACCGAGTTTTATTTCTACTACGGATATTTATTTCTACTGCAGAGTTTTATTTTTATCACGGAGTTTTAGGTCTTTTAGTTTCTACGACAAAGTTTTATTTCTGCCACTGAGTTTTCATGATTTCTACCATGGAGTTTTATTTCTACCACTTGACGGAGTTTTATTTCTACCATCGAAGTTTATTTCTACGACAGAGTTTATTTCGACGAGAGAGTTTTATTTCTACCAACGAGTATTATTTCTACGATTGAGTTTTATTTCGGATACCGCATACAGTCGTACGGATCGTTGCTCTAGACAATTACTGATATGTGATGATTGACACTGTGCAAAAATTTAAACAATCCAACCAAACGTATTTTTGGGTTAACTTTTCAAACAAAAGCTTTCACTTTTCATTTGGAGCGCTAAAATTCGGGATCGTTTTTCCATTTTTGATCGTCAAATTCTTCAGTAATTCAGCTTTAAAATAATATATAATTTATTGAAATAGCACAAGATCCGACGCGCTGGAGATTTTTTTTACGAAAAGACCCCATGAACCTTTCCTGTAAAAATCGTGGTTAAAAAAATCTTGAAAAAAAAAATCAAATAAACAACAAACAGATAAATGAAAGAAAGATAGAAAAAGAAAAATTATTATATATATATATATATATATATTTAATTAATTAATTAAATTATTAATTCATTAATTAATTTATTTTTTCCCCTTCATACATGTATGTATTCTTTATCTACTCGTAACCCCACCACTGTATCCACCTATCACCTATCACTATCCACTTATCTAACTCATGTATCACCCATAAATGTACTACCAACCATAAATGTAATACTAACCATAAATGAAATAACACATCAACCATAAATGTAGTACTAACCATAAATGTAATAACCGTTAACCATAAATGTAATACTAACCATGAATGTAATAACTACTTAACCATAAATGTAATAACTGACTCAATCGTCTTTTTAATATCTTTTGAAAATAAAACATAGAGGATATTACATGGGCGCGCGAAGATACGGATTTTATCTTCGAGTGGTGAAAAGATCTCACGAGTGAGCGCAGCGAACGAGTGAGATATTTTCAACACGAGAAGATAAAATTCGTATCTTCAAGCGACCTTGTAATATTCTGTTTATCATATGATTATTCATAAAATATTCAAAGACAAAGGAATATGTCCGCGAAGGACTCTGAAGCGAAGGTCTCTGAAGTGCATCCATGGCAACGTGTTCTTTTCACTAGTGAAAATAACATGTTATTTTCACTGGTGAAAATAACAGGTTTACGAAATTGAGAAATATAGGTATTTTATGAATAATCATATGATAAATATAGGTATTTTATGAATAATCATATGATAAAACAACAATATATTAATACTACTATGCATTAATATCATAATTAACAACAAGTGCGCAACAATTTTTCCGCATGACTGATCGTTGGTACAGTATTCAACATATTTTTATTTCTATACCCCGGCCACCACAACTAAAATTGTGTCATGTCTATGGGCTTTTGCTTAACCTCATATCTAATAAACTTCAATTGCATCAATACTTATTTGGTTTGTTATGATATTTGGATTAGTTCTAAAACTCAGCCATCAAGCGTGCACATGTTGTCTACAATCAAACAATTTAGTGTAGACAAAAACTACAATACAAACTTACAAAAATGTTTCATCACAGCTGCGTTCAATTTCTTGATGTATTTTTCTATCGATAAGCCTTGCATTTGCATTAATTAAAACATTTGTTTTTTGTAGCATTATTTCACCGCAATATTTTCTGATTCTGTTGAAACTGAATGTTTGTAAACATTAAACTGGCTTTTTTCCAAAATGCATAGAATGCTGAATGCAAAACAATCAATAGAAAAAAAAAATAAGAAAAGAAATAAATAATTAATGGCAATCCAAAACTTTGAAAGAGGGAAATTTAAAGAGAGTAGCAAAAAGAACGTCAACAAACGTTTATTAAAAAAAAGACAGACAGAAAGATGGACAAACAAACAAACAAACAAACAAACAAACAAACAAACAAACAAACAAACAAACAAACAAACAAACAAACAAACAAACAAACAAACAAACAAACAAACAAACAAACAAACAAACAAACAAACAAACAAACAAACAAACAAACAAACAAACAAACAAACAAACAAACAAACAAACAAACAAACAAACAAACAAACAAACAAACAAACAAACAAACAAACAAACAAACAAACAAACAAACAAACAAACAAACAAACAAACAAACAAACAAACAAACAAACAAACAAACAAACAAACAAACAAACAAACAAACAAACAAACAAACAAACAAACAAACAAACAAACAAACAAACAAACAAACAAACAAACAAACAAACAAACAAACAAACAAACAAACAAACAAACAAACAAACAAACAAACAAACAAACAAACAAACAAACAAACAAACAAACAAACAAACAAACAAACAAACAAACAAACAAACAAACAAACAAACAAACAAACAAACACAAACAAAACAAAACAAAACAAAATTAAAACTGAAACAAGGAAACAAAAAAGTTAAAATTATTATATAAATGCACAGTAGTATTAATTCAATGTTGTTTTATTTTTAAAACATATTAAAAAGACGATCGAGTCAGTTGTTACATTTATGGTTAAGTAGTTATTACATTTATGGTTAGTATTACATTTATGGTTAACGGTTATTACATTTATGGTTAGTATTACATTTATGGTTGGTGTGTTATTTCATTTATGGTTAGTATTACATTTATGGTTGGTTTTTTTTTTTTTTTTTTTTTTTTTTTTTTTTATAATGTGTTTTAATCAAATTAAGAATTTTTACATATAATGTGCAAATGAAAAAACTTACAAAAAAAATTGTTTACAATTATTGAGAAAACTCACTAAGTGAGTCTCTCTAGATGTTACAATGCATGAAAAAATTAAGTTATTTACAAATAGAGAGAGACTCACTGAGCAACCCTCTTTAGATTTTTTTACTCAATTCACTCTAAAACACACACACACAAAAAAAAATGGAAAAACAAACAATAACGTAAATATAATATGACTTAACCTTAGATATTTCTACTCCATTAATGCTTCAATTATTTTTTCCCACTTTTTATTATGGATGAGAGTTTTATTTTTGTTGATGGCCACTTTTCTTTCTATGAATTCATATTGTCTTAAAACATTTTTAAATTGCTGTAACGATGGAGGTTTTTCCTTTTCTCTTTGTTTATAAAGCAAGTATTTAAAAAGCAAAATTACGAAATTAATAGTTATTTTATCCACTCCTAAGATTATGTTCTTTTTATTTGAATTTGGTAATGAGATACCATAGTTTCCCAGCCAATTCCTTATTTCAAAATAATAATTTCTAGCTTCAATACATTCCACAAATAAATGATCTATTCTTTCTGGACTAGTATGGCAAAGAGAGCAAGAGGAATGGTCAATTATTTTAAAACGATTGAGATCATAATTCAAATAAAGGAAGTTATTGAGTATCTTATATTGAAACATTCTCAGATAAGAGTCTATCGTGGTTGTATATATTCGTGTATATATTTTTGTCCAATCCAGTATTATTCCATCCTCGTTAACTATTCTTTTTTCTATATTTGTTTGAGATGTCGGGGGTTTGAATTTTGTTTTGATCATATCTTCATAAATTTGTCTCGTTGTGACTTTTTCAATTTTTACCATTTTGTGTCCTAATAAAAAAGAATTTTCAGCATTATTGTTCAGGTTTTTTTCTACTTCAGACTGATGTTGTTTTATTATTTTTTTCCAATCCTTTGGTATTGCATGTATTATTCCAGCCCATCTTAGAAAATCTTTGTCTTGCAAACCCTTGTCTTTTACATACATCCATTCGAATTCTCCGTTTCTGTTGCACATGTCTCCAATTTTGTTTATGTTTTTTGTTGAAAAATTTCTATAAAATATTGACTTATCGTTAATTAATATGTATTTGTTGTTCCAAATGGGTTGATTAAGTACCGTTTGTATTGTATCTACTTTAGAGGAACTTGTATATTCCGCCCACGTTAAAAGATTTTGTCTAAAGAAGTCAGGAATGTTTTTTGGTATCCTTTGTGCATTAAAATTTGTACCTATATTTTCTATTCCGCCGCATTCTTCAACAAAAACCGAGCATAATGAGGCATATGTTTTCTTTTCTTTGAAAGATTGTATTAGTCTTAAAATCCATTTAATTCTATTTGCTTTTAAAGTTACTGAAAAATCTGGAAGTTTTAAACCACCTTCTGAATAATCGCCTATAAGTGTGTCCTTCTTTATCTTTGGTTTCCGTCCGTTCCAAATAAAATCCTTTATTGTGCTTTCTATAGTCTTAATTATTTCTTCTTTAATCGACATCTTAGAGAAAATGTAATATAATTTTGGTAATGCAAGAGCGCGTAACACTAGTATTTTTCCGTAAAGAGCGGTCAAGCTCCTTGATTTCCATATTGAAAGAACAGTTTTGAAATTTGTCACTACCCGATCAATATTATTCTGATCGCATAGTTTTCTTTTATATGAAAAGAATATGCCTAATATTTTAATGCCATTTTGCTCAAAATCTATATATTTTATTCCCGTCTTCTTTATAAAATCTTCTTTACCTTTCTTTCCTAACCAGCCGACTTCAGATTTCTTAACATTAATTCGAAGGGATGAACATTTGTAAAACATATCCAAATTTTCCAAAACGCGTCGAAAAGAATTTTCATCTTGTAAAAAGAAAGTAGTATCATCTGCAAAAATTTCTAATTTTACTTTTACCTTTAATTTCTTCAGATTTTCTCATCATCGTTGCCATGATTTCAATTACTAAAATGAATAGGTATGGAGAGATGGGATCTCCCTGTTTTGTTCCGCGTCCTACTTTGAAAAAATTGGTTGCTGTTCCATTATTCACAATACAGCTCAAGTTATCATTAAGAAGGAGTCTTATCCATTTTATAAAGATATCTCCGAAATTGAAATGTTTTAACACTGCAAAAATGAAATTTTGTTCAATGGAGTCGAACGCTTTTTCAAAATCTGCTGCAAATAGCAATAGTGATTTTCCATCTAATTTCACTTGGTCCATAATACTTTGTATTATAAATAGTGGTTCTTCAATTGTTCTACCTCTAACAAAACCTGATTGATTTTGGTGCACTATATACGGGAGAATTTTGGATAATCTGTTACTCATTACTCTACTGCATATTTTAATATCTACATTTATTAGACTTATTGGGCGCCAATTTTCCAGATATCTATTGTCTTTACCTTGTTTTTCTAGAAGTGTAATAATAATCTGCTTTTGAGTGTTTGTAAGCATTCCACATGCCAAATTTGTGTTTAGACAGCTAACTAAATCATCTTTCAGTGCCGACCAAAAGTAAATATAGAATTCTTTTGTTAAACCGTCATTCCCTGGTGTTTTTGAATTTCCCATTTGTCTTAATGCTTCGAAGCATTCCTTTACAGTAACTAGTTGATCACATATTTTTTTATCTGATTCAGATACTTTAGGTACTGGATAGTTTTCTAGAAACTCGAAACATTCTTCTTCAGTTTTATAAGATTTTGGTGTGAAAAATTTATTAAAGTGTTCCTCAACTGCGAGCATAATTTTTCGTGGGTCTGTGATTTCATCGTCATCGTTTCCAATTAGTTTCTTAATGTGTGTTTTTGCCTTATTTCGCTTTTCGAGAGTTAGGAAACATTTATGGTTGGTATTACATTTATAGGTGATACAACTCACACGACACAGGAATCCAAACTACGTCATCACTCTCTTCCCAATCCCTCGCGTAAAGTTCACTATATATGGAACGTACGACTACAATTTCACCACCATTTTTATTTTCTTTCATATCATATCTTATGGTCAAGTTTTTGTATTTTATTTTTCTTAATCGAGTTTTGGTCTTTTTTGTTTTTCCTATCTTTATTTTAGTCTATATTACCAACATTTTGGCTCCTAGCGTTAAGTCCATAATTTTTTAGCTCTATTAAACGGTTCAATTTTTATATATGTCTCGAGCTTTTCTTACGTATACCTATCGGTTTTTTTCAAATGATATGTCGTTTTTTAACTTCGTTCTACACCGTTTGGACATCCTTATCATGCGGCCGACTCATAGCGAGAGCACGACTAAAAAATTCTTTCACAGGTAAAAATTCGGCTTTTTATGTCCTACACATCAGTGTTATTGTATTTGGCTTATATGCATCCTTTTTTTGTCAACTTTCGCAGATTTTACGTACACGGTCCGACTCTGTACATAGTCTAACTTTACACCATAACAGGGTACTCTCATTTTATTCTTACCACTCCCCATACCTACTACATTTATTGGTAACCACGTGTAGGGTTAAGCTTCAAGGACTTGAAGTATGAAACACGTTTTGTCATCCACCATAATGACAATAGTTTTACATCTTAACCCCTGATGAGTAATGTTAAACTGGGTTAACCAAACACACAATCTTCTCTGAATTTATGTAGTAGGTTTATGAGCTCATAACAACCCTTTTACACTTCTCTCCTCACATCCACTCCTTCCACTGTGACGACAGAGTCCGATTACCCAATTTTATCAAACAAATCAAACTAATTAGATCAGTATAGTTGTAAGCGCCAATTAACATCAAACGACGAACTTTTCCTCCCGGAGTCAATAGGAGACATCTATTGTATCAAGGCAATGATGCCTCGATCAAGCGATTATAAAACGAGACACTACGCGAGCCATATTTGAAACATCATGTCATCGCAATGTCCAATGCATTTACAGCAACCTATCCTACTATACATAGGCTATTCCTATCCGATGACAAGACTGTTTATCAACTACTTTCCTATCATAACATTGTTCAATTAACCTTTATACTCCTTAGTTCTATTTTCTAAAAATAAGCTATTAGAACAATTTCGTTTAATTCGAAGAGCTACACTATACGGAATGGAATTAATACAGCTATACGGATGTGATTTGCCTTCTCACTTCAATTCACTATTCACTCAGGTTAATCAGAGACATAACTATCATACTCGCTTAGCCTCCAAATCTAGTTACACGCTACCAAAAGCTAGGACAAATTATGGAAAATTAAACATTAAATACATAGGTGCAAAGATTTGGAACTCTATTAATGAAGATTATAAAAAATTAACCAAGCCTTTATTCAAAAAAAACTTTACACAGATATCCTCAATTCTTATTAACTCTTATGAGTTATTCGATCTTTATACTTGATCCACTGACACTCCTATTCTATACTAACACTAACATTGCTAATCTACTAACACGTTTTTCAGTTTTCGTTTACTAACTTTTTTTTTGTATTTTTAGTACCTTTTCCTTTTTTTTCTTGACCATAAATTATTTATTAAATTGTAAATACTAGCTCTCTAGCTTTGATTAGCCCTTTATGGTTATTGTAGAAAGCTTGTACCAATATATATGTTTTAAATGCAATATCGTCATTGTAAATAGGATTTATATAGGTACTAATAAAATATTTTGTATTTGTATTTGTATTTGTATTTGTATTTGTATTTGTATTTGTATTTGTATTTGTATTTGTATTTGTATTTGTATTTGTATTTGTATTTGTATTTGTATTTGTATTTGTATTTGTATTTGTATTTGTATTTGTATTTGTATTTGTATTTGTCTTTGTATTTGTATTTGTATTTGTATTTGTATTTGTATTTGTATTTGTATTTGTATTTGTATTTGTATTTGTATTTGTATTTGTATTTGTATTTGTATTTGTATTTGTATTTGTATTTGTATTTGTATTTGTATTTGTATTTGTATTTGTATTTGTATTTGTATTTGTATTTGTATTTGTATTTGTATTTGTATTTGTATTTGTATTTGTATTTGTATTTGTATTTGTATTTGTATTTGTATTTGTATTTGTATTTGTATTTGTATTTGTATTTGTATTTGTATTTGTATTTGTATTTGTATTTGTATTTGTATTTGTATTTGTATTTGTATTTGTATTTGTATTTGTATTTGTATTTGTATTTGTATTTGTATTTGTATTTGTATTTGTATTTGTATTTGTATTTGTATTTGTATTTGTATTTGTATTTGTATTTGTATTTGTATTTGTATTTGTATTTGTATTTGTATTTGTATTTGTATTTGTATTTGTATTTGTATTTGTATTTGTATTTGTATTTGTATTTGTATTTGTATTTGTATTTGTATTTGTATTTGTATTTGTATTTGTATTTGTATTTGTATTTGTATTTGTATTTGTATTTGTATTTGTATTTGTATTTGTATTTGTATTTGTATTTGTATTTGTATTTGTATTTGTATTTGTATTTGTATTTGTATTTGTATTTGTATTCATCGCGCAGAATGCTATTGTTTTCAGGGACATTTACTTACGGTACTACATTATTCACACTAGTCATAAATATGAATAAATCAGTGTGAATAAAGGTTGTGATTGGCTGTTTTTGAATAGTTCTTCCGACAAAGCTGCAGGCAATTACGGACACAGGGTTTCAGAATTCAATACCAAAATCCACCTATTGTTGTCTTATCCGCTTATTGTTTTCGTGCGTGTCAAAATGTTATGATACAACAATAAGAAAAATTCGCAAGTCTACACCAACTATAAAGAAATAATAAACTAATAATTTTCACTCAGCACATTTTGTTCGAATTTGTTATTAAACATTCTCAATGACAAACGGCGCACAAAGCTATATGAGTAGTTTGAGCGCTCTTACAGGAATTTTTCTAGCTAAATGGCGCGTTTACATATGATAGGCCAAACTTATATCAAATGAAACTTTAAATTGTGTAGTTTGTTTATGTTTGTGACTTTTTTTATACGTTTTTTAAACCAGACTTGTTTAATTTAAGCAAAATAACATTTAAAATGACCTTCTCACAAACTCGAAACATGAAGCCGACAACTCGAGTTCAAATGATTTGTATAAAGTTCATTTCTTTTCCAATCTTAATGAAACTTATATCAAATGGAAACTTAAAATTTGTAGTTTGTTTACTTGTGACTTTTTTTGATGCGTTCATAAACCAAATTTGTTTGAAAGCAAAAAAACCCTCATAATTTCACAAACTCGAAATGTGAAGCCGCCGACAACTGAAGCTTGAATTAGTTGTTTTTAAAATTTATTTCTTTTCCAATCTCAATGAAACTTATATCAAATGAAACCTTAAAATGTGTAGTTTGTTTGTTTGTGACTTTTTTGAATAGCCTTCTCACAAACTCGGATGAGTTGTTTAAAATTCATTTCTTGTGACATTTGCAGCTTCAAACCAACTTTCGATTTCAGCTTTCCGAAAGAAATAATTATTAACTCAGATTAATTAATCTTGATCTTCACTATCAATACGTTGAGTTAATTACGCAAATCGCTGAAGAAGAAAAATAAACACTAGAAACCGACATACAGCAGTTTGTAGAATGACAACATTGATATAGCTTACTTGACGTATAAACGAAAATTTGGAACGACTTCAGGATTGCGGTGTTGTCACTAATTCCGCCTTTGTGTCAAAAGAAAAAGGAAATATCACAAGTTGGGTGCTAATCCAAACAAACAAAAGGCCAATTAACTAAATAATCTGTACGGCAACTACAAAGAAGCATCGACCGTAGCAAGTTATGAAAATAACTAGCTTAAATATTCAGATTAAAAAAGAGAAACTTTCTAAACGTCAAAATAATACCAAAAAATGTGGAAAATGTTCACCAAAACAAGATCTTTTGAATGCACCATGTTCATTTTTTTGTTTCTTTGTGTATTCTCAAAAAAAAAACTGTGTTGAATATATGTGAATATTGGTTTACATACAAATTAGCACTGAAATTGCCCTTTTTTGAAGATGATAAAGAGAAATGTTTGAAAACAAATTTTCCCAATTTACAGGGTGCAAACGATAGATAAATATCTCATCTTTAATTTGCACCATGTTCATTTTTTTAGTTATTTGTCGAAAACAGTGTAAACCAGGTTTTACATAGCAAGGTCTGCCCATTTTAAGCACTTTTCTTTGTAAATGCGACTAGATGGCTCATTAACGGCTCATTAACTACGCTGTCGGAGCATATAGAGAATTTGTCTGCGCATGTCAGAAAATTTTAGCCCGCGGTCATGTTTACATTTTTTTCTACGACCGGGGAACTTTTGAGTTCCAATCGCAAGCTTAGTGATCTTCAATTTAGGAAAATATAAATGGATACTTAAAGTCTATCACTTTGTAAGGTGCTGTGACTAAGTCAAGCAAATGTGGAGGTTTTTGATCTCAAAATATTTTTGAGCAAAAGTCCGCAAAACGAAGAAGAAAACACAAACCTACTGCATTCGTATGAGGACTGCTGCCAAAATAAAAGAAGTAGCAGAAAACTTTTTCCACAGATTTACAATCAAAGGTCACGGGAATTGTGTCGTACAAAATGATTTCTTATTGAGGATCGATTTTGTGGAGTGATGAGCAGATTATTTGCGCATTTTGCAAGTTTTGGTTAACTTTCCTTCTTGATAAGCGGTATGTTTGAGGGGCTGCGCCGAAGCTAAATAAAACTGATGCGAGACGTGAAACCACATTCTACATCACAGCATTGTTATTTTTTTAAGAAAGATTGGCCAAAATGTGATATTGCAATATTTGTTGACTCCATGGTTGTGTTTCTCCTCTCAAGCAATTTCGACTGATTTGAATACCGAACCTGAAATTAGGTTAGAAAGATCTTGATTAATCCAAATAATTGTGAAAACACAGATGAACCACCAAATTTTGTAAATTTCTGGTCAGGCTTTTGTTGATATACTTCTATCTTCACTAAATATAAACTTAAACTCAAGCACGGAGAAGATTTGTCAGTCTTACTCTATGGTCAATTTTTTCGCATAAATTTGAAGAAAAGTCGAGCTTAAATGTTATGCGCCGCTAAGTTTTTCCTTGGTATGCTTTCTTTGATAATCGTAGATTAGTGTTATACTTTTGGTTTTCAATAGAGTATTGGCCAAAATCTTTGATCGGCAGTCAAAGACGACCTAGTCTTGTTGTGAAAGCGGCCATATTGCAGAATCTTGCAGATACTTCATGGTTATAAACAAACAAATTGTTATGCTAATGTCCAACCAGAACTAAATTAAGCCGTACGGAAATAACGGCCAATCACTGTATGGTTGGAACAGAGACTTTTGACAGCTGAAGTATCGCTTTTGTGAATTGGGATTAAAGGGGATTTAGAAGGTATTTTTCTTTCGCGTGATTATAGCGGCTTCTACCATTAACTTGCGACATGCGCAGACAAATTCTCTATATGCTCGCTGTCGGCGTTTTGAATCTGGCGCTAGAACAATAGAAAAGTCCCGTATGTGTCCCTGTATTCTGCGCGATGTGTATTTGTATTTGTATTTGTATTTGTATTTGTATTTGTATTTGTATTTGTGAACTAGAAGGAGGAAGATACAAATGGCTATCCGTAGGTTTGGAATAAACATACGTTTCTATTTTTCCATTTACTAAATGTAAAGTTAAATCTAAGAAATTTATTTTATCTCTAGAATAAGTGCAAGTAAATTTTATGGTGGGATAGAAATCATTAATGAAGTTCGTAAATTGATTCAATTTATCTTCGCCTAATGTCCAAAAATCTAGAATATCATCCCTATATCTCCACCAACAAGAAGGCTTAATTTCTCCGGACTTAGCTAACCTATCTATTTCCCCCATTGCCAAATCGGCATAACTACAAGCATTTTTTGGACACATCGCCGTGCCATGGCATTGTAAATATGAATTATTCCTAAATTGTGAATTATTACAATCAAGGCAAATTTTCACAGCTTCTAAAATACACTTAGTTGATGGTATTTTAGTTTTTCTACTATTTAAAGCTTTTCTAACCGACATTAAACCTAATTTGTTATCAATATTAGGAAACATTCCTACAACGTCCCAAGATACTAAAAGAGTATTATCTGGCAATGGGCCTAAACTATTTAACCTATTTATTCTATTTAATAAATCAGTAGTGTCTCTAACAAATGAAGGCAGTCCAGAAGCCAAGAGCTTTAAATAGAATTCAGTGAAAGCTGATAAATTCTCAATAGCTGTGCCGCAGCAAGATGTATTATATATTAACCAAAAGCTGTTCCAGGTTTTGCTTCCTCGTTGACAATCCATTTAGCAATATCTTCACCGATCTGCTTCTTCTGTAACCATTCAGACACCCAGGTCTTTACTTTATCCAAATGGCGGTCAGTAGGATCTTTCTCTAACCATTTATAATGCGTTGGGTTGTTCACTATATATATTGGGTGTATTGGGAGGGAGGCGGGGTATGGAGAGTTGTGGAAAGTTAAAAGGAATGAAAACATATATATGGAGTCAAATTCTAGTAAGAGAATTAGTTATAATTAAGTTAATAGTACAATCTTTATCTGTATTCTTGTGAAGTTGATCTGGCTTAGCTTTTGTTTAGTGTAATTTCTAGTTTGGCTAATTGAAAGTTTCGTTTTGCCACTTCTTTAACTTCTTCTTTGTCTGTTAATTTTTTTTTGGCCCGCGTGCGTTTTTTGTTGACGCACGTATTTTTTTTATTAGGGCGCACGTGCTTATTTTAGCGCGCGCTGTGTAGGTTTCCGTTAGTGTTTGTTTTTTGGTTGCTTGGTTCCGTTAGTTTAGTTGTTGTCTTTTTACAAGTGGAGCGTGCAAAACATTCAGTTTGCTGAAGAAGGCTGAATAGCCGAAACGTCCTGAATAAACAGCGCTTCTATAGTTGCAAGTTGTGTGGCCTTGATTTACTTTAATCTACTTATATATATATATCACGTTTATATATATATCACGTTTATTATCACGTTTCACTTTTAATTTTCAGGCATTTAAATTATGGCATCTAAACTGCCCAAACTAAAGAACACCACTCCAGTCAAGCCCACAGAGAAAATTGCAGTGAATTTACCGTGCTTTTCAATCAAAGATGTTAGATGCAAAGTTGAACTTGGAAGAGGAGGTTTTGCAACAGTATACCGCTGCTGTTACAAAGGGAAAGATGTTGTTTTGAAGGAGTTACACTCTAATGACCATCGTGAAACCATGAGTTTATTACTTACCAAAGAAGCTAGGTTGCTGAACTCTCTAAAACACGATAATATAGTGGAATTTCACTCAATATGTTTTTCGCCACTATCACTCCTTATGGAGTATATTTATTTTGACTTTAAGCCCTTCGACAGGGATTACAGAGTTGGCTCTGTAAATCAATTTTTAAGAGAAGTTGGGGATGGCAATTTTGAAAGTTTTGGTATTGTCATCCCGAAGATAGCGGCAGACGTAGCGAGAGGAGTTGCATTTCTACATGACCGTGGTGTGGCGCATCGTGACTTAAAGCCATCAAATATCCTCATTTCCAATCAACACTACTGTCATCTGTCTGATGACTCGAGAATTGAACAATTATGGTTGAGCAATCCCGTCATATGTAAGCTCACTGATTTTGGAGAAAGCCGATCGGAATTGATCCAAACTCGATCAATTGGTATGACGGGCAACAAAAACGCATGCCGTGGAACAGCTGCATTCATGGCCCCAGAAATTTGTCTCCCTGAACGTCCAATGCCAGATATATCCAACTTCGAGTTCTTAAAGCAAGTCGACATATGGGCATTAGGGTTGACACTTTATATACTTGTCAACCCCTCTGTGTCAACACCGTTTTATTATGACCTGAAGCAAAAAAACATCTCTCCTCCTTTCTATATCGCACATTTGAAGGAAATGTTACGAAAAGAGAGGCTACCTTCAATGGTGCCAGAATTTAAAAATCTGCAACAATCGACGTGGAAGGATGTTAGCACTGCCTATCATCGCTGTGCTGTTTTTGATGCTAGTAAAAGGCCAACATCCCAAGAAATAAGTGCGTTTTTGGATTGGAGGTAGTGATTATTGTTAGGCATACAATGTACATTGTTCTTAGTGCGTTTATATATCGCTCTTTTAGTAGATTCTATGGTATTGTTTTACTGGTCTCTTTTATCCCGCAGTAAGATATGATTAATCCTGTTCATATTGGATAAAATCTATCAATTTCGAAATTAAACCGTGAACGTGCTCTTGTTCGTTTTAAAATAGTTTTGTAATTCCGTGAGAAATGAAATTATCGCGAAGGTGACATTCTTTTAATTAAATCGCTTACTGTAAAAAAAATATGCACCCTTTTAGTTATTGTTAATCTGTTTCTTAGCGCTTGATTATTTCTTTTTGTTTGTTTGCTTCCTTGTATGTTCCGTTTTTGTTTGTTTACGTGGATGCATATTTGGTTGTTTGTGTGCTGTATATTGCTAATCGAGGGACTGTATTTGTATGTTTTTATGGACCACATTTTAAATTCCTTTTAGCAAATACAGAAGAAAATCAGCTTCTGTGGAAGCACAAAAACTAACTGACTCAACAGATGGAAAGAATACAGCACCATGCAATGATGAGGTAAATGATTAAAATGATTTTGAAGAATAAGTAAGTTCGGATTCTTCTTTATACCGTATTAGCATCGACTCCTTTCAGGTTTGTACATTCCAGTGTACTACAGAGAAAAGAAGCAGATGAGAAGCGCGCATTAAAACTTCCTGCACAGTACAACATACATGTCCAATACACACGAATCAATACAATCGTCTCGATTCGTGAACCGTTCTGTTGATTCGTAAAACATTCTTGTGGTATATCGGTATTCCTTTGCTAATTGTTTTTTGTATATTGGGATTCCTGTATCTTTGAATAAATTTATTTCGGCTTCAAGACAGACCCCGTCTCGATTCGTACGATTCGTAAAGTGCTTTTACGAATCGTCTCGATTCGTAAAATTTCTTCTCATTAACTAAAAATAAAAAATTCTCATTCCAAAACTAAACTGAATTCTTGCTTGCTATTTCAAGGTCTTAGTCTAACTAAAACTGAAACATTATTATTAGTTTTAGTCGTTTTTAGAGCCTCGACAACTCATAAAAGTCATAAAACGCTCTGAACTCAAAATGGAACCATTGTGATTTTAGTCGTTTTTAAAGCGCCCGAAAACTTCTTAACTTCCATACTACAACAGAAAAAAGAAGGTTTACAATCAATGTAAAACATTATAATACATAAATGTATATTTTCGTCGTTTCAAAATTAAAGCGCCCAAAATCCTCATAACTCGCGATCTTAGAGCCTTGAAACTTTATAAAACGCTCTGAGCTCAATCTAAAACATTGTGATTTTAGTCGTTTTTAAAACGCGCGAAAACTTCTTAACTTCCATTCTACAATAGAAAATAAACGCTCTACAATCAATGTAAAACATTATAATACATAATGTATATTTTCGTCGTTTTAAAATTAAAGCGCCCGAAATCTTCATAACTCGCGATAACGTACAGTCAAAACTAAACGCTCTACAGTCAAAACTAAGCGCTCTACAGTCAATGTAATATAATGCATGTAAATTTTCGTCGTTTTTAAAGCGCCCGATATCTTCATAACTCGCGATCTTAGAGCCTCGAAAATTGACTCAAACTTAAACATTGTGATTTTAGTCGTTTTAAAAGCGTCCGAAAACTGTAAGGGTTTATAAATGATGATTAGTATAAAAACAATGTTTGTAAGAATTCAAACCCATATTCCTTTATCTAACTTCACGAATACAACGCTTTTTTTCAAATCTCATATTATTTTTATCGATACAATCCATTAGTTTATATTGTTGTGATTAAACAATCAACGAAGCTCAAATAGTTCAAATCGCATTTTATTTAACATGCATTCAAAAGTTACTTTTTTCTGTTTTACTTCGAATTCAAGATTCAGTACTAGTAGTCAATAAAGTTTAAAAACAGTGCCGAAGCTAAAAAGACCGAATTCTAAAACAAAACGACACAAAGCGTCATAGTTTACTAAGATTACCAAAACAATCTATAATGAGCTAGTCTAGAAATTAAACTTTTTTTAAACACACTGTTCAATGCAAATCATATTTCTTTCCTTAAGATTGTAATAAAGTAATAAAAGGAGCATCCAACAAAATCGATTTTGATAAACACGGGAACCCCGATTCACAGATCGACACGAGTAGATACGATTCGTGAAGACCTTTCACGATTCGTACGAATCGTATCGATTCGTACGGATCGAGAGGGGTGTTTGGCTTGGTGGTTCATGCTGAAGTCTGTAGATAAACACAGGAATCCCGATTCACGGATCAACACGAATAGAGTCGATTCGTGAAAGTCTTTCACGATTCGTACGAATCGTATCGATTTAACATTTGTTACAAATTATAATTTATGCATCCAATTAGCATATACATGAATACATGAAATGAAGTTTTTAGTCAAAAATTTGCTTTCTTCGAAAGTATTTGATTCGCAGCTCGGTAGTTTCTTTTGACGCCATTTTAACATTGTTAGTCCATGTTTTGTCATGCCGTCCGGGTCAGTCTATGTACAAACAAATAAACGAACGAAGTAATGTATTGATTTTATGATTAAAAGAACAATTGTCTATGCTTCCCTTTGAAGACACTCAAACCAGCGGAGTACCAGGTGGCTGTAGACAGTTTACTACCTAAAGATGTTCTGTTGAGTCGTATGAGAGCCACACTGTATGGAAACTGCATTGGTGATGCTATTGGTTTATTGACAGAGTTAATGACTAAAAGAGAAGCAAAGAAAGTAAGATATAGTAGCTTGTGGGTGGTAATTGGAGTAAACGAATAAAGACGTCCCTTCCAAACACACGAGAAAATGTTGAAACGATTGACAAATATATAGCTTTTCCAATTATAAGGATGGACGACCAATAGTCTAGTTTCATGTTCTTCATTGCTCAGGCTAAGCCTCGATAGTATGTGATATATTCTTTTTTACGAGGTACATCCCGTGGGAATGTATTCTGGGTACCAGAGGCCGCGAGGGGCTGAGAAAGAGAGGAAGAAAAGAGGCGGCCTCTGGTCTAACGAGTAACGAATATCACTTCCATGTCTGGCCGATGTTATCTGAGATACCACTTTCCTGTCAAACTGGTTTTATTTGTTTTCACTGCTGAAACTGTCTCATGTATTGCAAAATCTATATGAAAAAACGTTCTAAATGTTTCTTCGTGAATTTCAATATGCACATATAGTATTTAGAATGACAAAGTGCAATTTCATTAGCAATTAGAAATCTACCTACGGTCACCAATGAATTATTGTTTACATTCGTGTTGATCAGTGGTGTCATGTTCATGTCCTGAAACGTTCGGACTTCGGGCTTCAAGTCGAATATTTGGAAGATATATTGAGCTTTAAAGAGTGGGAAAAAAGTCTAATATAAAAGAAAGTGCTGTAACGTTAGACATATAAAATATTTCACGATACGGCTTGAATTTCTCTGATCAACATAAAGGAACAATTTTGTAAGTAATTCGAGACCATTGTTGATGGTAAACATGAATACGTTGATGCCCTCAGAGGTCAAAACCAGTTAGTGTAAGGAACCAATGACAACACATTTTGACTGAGATTATTTCAAGAGCCAATCACAATCCGAGTTCAATATCTGAACTCATGGAAGTGAGATTCGTTACTCGTTAGACCAGAGGCCGCCTCTCTTCATCCTCTCTTTCTCAGCCCTTCGCGGCCTCTGGTACCCAGGGTAGTGGTAATGCACCAATCCAAAAACAATATAAACACCAATGGTTTTGTCTGGACAGTTTTGTTGATTTACTTACAATTGAGGCTTATCCTGAGCAATGACGAATTTTGAAATTGGTCTATTAGACTGTTAAAATTGAAAAAAATTATTTTTAGGCAGTAATATTTTTGTGTTTTATTCATTTTTCTGGGGATGATCGCATCTGGATGATATTTTTAGGTTTGCCCCTCCCCTCCAGTCCTTCCCTCAGATCCGGGTCCGCCCTGAAGGAATCTGGTTTTGCGCCGTCCTACTTCGCATACCTCTCCCCCTCTCACCCCTCAATTTGATTCATTAGAATATCCACCACCTCCAACCCATCCCCTCTCACTTTTGACCTCATTTGTATACCGTTTTAATCCGTCCCACCAATCCTACCAGAGGATACACAAATCAGCATTTCCCAATACTGTAGTTTACCCATCTGTCTGTCAGTCTGTCTGTCTGTCGGTTTGTTTATTTACCTACTATTTATAGATTTATGGAAACAATAAGAAGAAGTTAGAGTATGACTTGAAACACCACGACTTTCATCGCTTACGCTGGACGACTGGAGATTGGACTGATGATTCAGATCAAATGATTCTTATTTTAAGATCTTTGGTAGCCTGTAAAGGAAAGGTAACGCAATTTGATACATTTGGACTGAATGACTAGTACCTGGTTGTATAGCCTGCGTTCCCGGCGGTCTGTGGTTAATCGCTGACAACGCAGACTACCGGTTGTACGATGAACACTGGATAAAGTTATCCACTGGATTCTTAAGCATTTATTGACTGAATAGGGATTAGATCTTTGGTAGACTGTAAAGGAAAGGTAACGCAATTTAATACATTTGGACTGAATGCAGACTAGTACCTGGTTGTTGAGCCTGCGTTATCGGCGGTCTGCGGTTTCGCCAACAATGCAGGCTACCTGTTGTACGATCGAAGACTGGATAAAGTTATAATACTACTAACAATAAAAGTTATGTTTCTGAATATTTATGTATAATGACTCTGGATGGAGTCGAAACGTCGAAAGTAATAAAATCATGAATTCAAACTTTCTTACGTTAGTTTTCATTATCCAAAATATATCCGTTTGTCAAACTTTCAGGTAGATGTGTTGGACTTTGTACAGAATCATTTCAAAAAATGGACAGAAACTGGCTACGAGGAACTTGGTGATATGGGCGCCTGTGGTCTTGGGCGAACCACGTTTAATGTTATCATGCACCCCACTTGGTTAACAAACCCACATCAGGTAGCGGACATCTAAGCCTTATAAAATGTTAAAGTTTTTATACCAAAAAATGGCGACACAGTAGTATTGCGGGTGCATTTTGTCAAGTACACACTCAAAGCCCATTTTAAATACATCCAATGCAGTATATTTATTACAGAAAGCTTAAATTTAGAATAATAATAATCTGATTGGTGCACAGAATTTACATAGGGTAACCATCAAAATTACATTTCGTAATTTCCATGACCCAGCAGTAGAATACTGATGACTCAAATGACTTCTTCAACTTCCAAAACGTGCATATATATGTTCCATAAATACGGTGGCTCCAAAGGGACATTGTGATTTGCCTGCATTTGTCGAGATAAATTTCGAGTTAGAAAACAAAAATGCGAGATAAATAGCAAAAATGCGAGTCAGCAAAAATGCGAGATAGAAAAATATTAGATAGAAAAATGCGAGTTAGCAAAAATGCGCGATACCAAAAATGCGAGATAGCAAAAATGCGAGATAACAAAAATGCGAGATAGCAAAATACGAGATAGAAAAATATGAGATAGAAAAATGCGAGTTAGCAAAAATGCGCGCTACCAAAAATGCGAGATAGCAAAAATGGGAGATAACAAAAATGCGAGATAGCAAAATACGAGATAGAAAAATATGAGATAGAAAAATGCGAGTTAGCAAAAATGCGAGCTACCAAAAATGCGAGATAGCAAAAATGCGAGATAACAAAAATGCGAAATAACAAAAAATGCGAGATAGAAAAATGCGATAGCAAAAACGAGAGATAACAAAAATAGTCGAGCGGGACTGGGACAAAGTTGTGGCCACGGACGTTTCATCATGGCGGATGTGAAAATAATTGAATGTGTTAATTATTCAAAAGAAGGGTAATAAAATCCGATAGAAATGCAATAAAACTCGATAAAACTCGCGATCTTGAGGAATTGCGTTTCAATCCGATGATCTTGCTACCGCAGCGAAGCGAAATTTAATCTATAAATAAAACTAATTATGTTTTTGTTATTGTAGTTAAATTGATATTTTTGATATTAAACCACCGAGCACTCGTAACGTTTTGTTAACTTTTTTTGGAATTTTTATTGACTTGCAAATTTTTGCATTACCTTGCATGCCTCGTTCATGTAGATAAAGAGGAAAAGAGCCTCTTTTACGTAAAATGAGTTTAAATTCCTCTTTCCCAACATCTTGAGGCCAAATATAAAATCAAATGAAATGTAGCCTGCGTAAAGAGAGCCAGGCTAAATGAAAGGCAGCATTCACTAAGAGGTCTCTTAGGCTAGTTGCTGCCGCAGCGAAGCGAGCCTGAGCGAGCGTAGCAAAGCAGCATTATAACTGAATAGTTAGGGAGCTGAAATCAAAATTTTTGAGTCCTCCAGGATCCTTTGCGAGTTTCTTTGAGGGATTGTATTTCGGTAACATGATCTTGAGAGATTGTTTTTGATCTTGCTACCGCAGGAAGCGACCCTGAGCGAGCGTATATACTGATTCTTCGTATCTTTTTGTTTCTATTCAATCAATTTTGGGTGGAGATCATTTGCAGAAACGTCTTACTGGCTAACTATTATTAGAAGGCTCATGCTTTAAAAATTAGCTCTTAATGATAACAAGGAATTAAGTTATGTTGATTTTTTAATGTACATTTTTAGGTGAAATTTAATCCACAAATACAACTAATTATGTTTTCTTACTGTAAATAAAATGATATCTTGTTTACAACTATTTTAGTTGTCACGATTCAACCACTGAGCAATATTAGAAAGTTAACTTAGTCATAACGCACAATTTTGTGTTAACGTTTTTTGCAACATTTGTCGTCGTGTTCATTTTTGCATGACTCATTCAAATTCCTTTTTCCAAACACCTTTAGGAC
This sequence comes from Diadumene lineata, assembly GCA_918843875.1. Classification (NCBI taxonomy): domain Eukaryota; kingdom Metazoa; phylum Cnidaria; class Anthozoa; order Actiniaria; family Diadumenidae; genus Diadumene; species Diadumene lineata. The sequence continues at coordinate 9,466,523 of OU974077.1, forward strand.
AAATATTAAACTAATGAAAGGCAGCATTCACTAAGTGGTCTCTTAGGCTAGTAATTAAGTGATTATAATTCTGGAGTTTCGTTCGGGCCGCGTGGAGTACCAATATATACAAACTTAATAGTCTATTGAACTATAAACAGTGATGGAATAGAGTGCACGCACTAAAAGTATGCAACATAAATATCACCAAATAGTCGGCTATTTTATGCTAGAGTGCAATCAATATATCCCTGAAACACTAATTACTAAATAGTACAAAATAGTGTTAATTAAACAAAAGAAAACAATAGAATTTGCATAAAATAGCACTATTTAGTATTACTAAAGTTTCACGGATTAATTGTTTGCACTCTAATTCTATTCTTTTCGTTTGTTTAATTAGTGCTATTTACTACTAAATAGTGACAACTGTTGCACACATTTAGTGTTTGCACTCTATGCTATCTGAACTGTTTTTTATATATTACAGAGCGCTTATGATGTCTGGAAAGAGAGCGGAGGGTGGGCAGCACCAAATGGCGGAGTAATGAGAACATCTGTACTTGGTATCCATGACTTTGCCAACATAGACAACGTTATAGAAAATACCAGAAATATATGCAAAGTAACCCATGCTGACCCTAGATGTATTGCATCATGTGTTGCCGTGACAACTGCTATTGCCGTGATGTTGCAAGGAAAACACTATAACAAAAGTGACAACTCATATGATGTAGACAAAATATGCAAACAGGCCTATGAATATGCATGCAAAGAACTGGACACAAGTGAACAGGTAAGTGTTGAAATAAGTGTGCAAAGTGTTGTTATTAAGGCCGGTGCAAACGCGGAGATTGCTTCCTCAACTTGATCCCGCATATTACAGCCGAAATACACGAGGGACTCAACCAGTTTGATATATGACAGCATATATGTATTGTAAACAATTGGATTTCGTTTCGATGTTTCTAAAGGAAAAGCTACGTCGGCACGTGTTTTCTTCTTCACTTGCATTAACCCTGGTTGATCATTGGTCGGAGCACTTTCATTATGCCATTTCAGGGGCGTGCGCAGGGAGGATTCCAAGGGAACCCGAACTCCCCTTTTCTTAACAAAATGTCAATTTTTAAACATTTTTATGATGCCGTTGTTCATTATAATTTACCATTAGCAGACCATGCTAAATTTTTATATTGTTTCAGTTGTAATTTTGGGGCGTAAGTTAACCCCACCTTTGCTGATCAGTTTTAATGATTTGTCACAAACACTTATTGTTATATGTAATATAATATTAATATATTATAATATTATAATAATATTGTTATTGTTATTGTTATATGTCACAAACTGTAGCCGAGAATAATCCAAAACGTTGTTGACATTTTTATGATGCGTTCTGCTCAGCAAACAAGCACGACATATCTCTTTAAACCATAGGCGCAAGCATTGTAATGACTTGAGATAAAAGTCAAACACTTTTTATGATACCGTTGTTCATTATAATTTATCATTGACAGACCATTCGAAAATTTGTCATTTATTTGATTTAAAAAAATAATTTGTTTTGCAAAGCTCTAAATTTCAAATTTTCCTGGGGAAGCATTTCTCGGACCCCTCTCCGAAGGAACGAGCTCTCGCCCCGGCCCATTGGAGCGAGGTCCTTATTACAGACGCCTAGTCTCTTATCTGGAACCACCTTAGACAAGCTCTGCGAACGCCCCTGCGCATGCATTGGATCAAAACCTGCCATGGTTGAATTTCTTGGCAGTTAGATAATTATGATTATATTCATTAAAGATGATACAGTGTCTGATTCTCAATCCACAGAAAGATGAATTGAAAAATCATATGTTTGCTTCTTCACTTGGTGAACTAAAACTAGATGAGCAAGGGAAAATAGGTTATACTTACAAGTGCCTTGGTGCAGGTTTCTGGGCTTTTAGACAGAATGGTTTTAGAAAAGCACTTACAGAGCTTGTCATGGAGGTATAATATCATATCATGCGTTGATTTTATAAAACAAGCAAGGCAGGAGGCAGGCAGACAGGCAGGCAAACAGGTATAGGCAGACAGACAGGCAAAGAAACAAAAATTTCGCTTCAAACAAAAAATATGTTATAGATTATAAACAAGGAGATAGAAAAGTTGAACAAATTAAAGATGTGCTAAGGATGGCTAGACAGCATGAGCTGTACATCATCCTTATTCATTAAATAAACAAATGAATGAATGAATGAATGAGCGAATGAATGAATACAATACCTATAACTAATTATATTAGAGGTGCATGTTGAGTATTTATCGGTATTTTTTGTATCAGGCAGGTGATGCTGATACAAATGGTGCAGTTGCTGGTGCATTAATGGGATGTAAACTTGGTCTAGACAAGTTACCAGACTCCTGGCTTAAAGGATTACTTCACAAGGAATGGTTCGATGAACAAATTGATAGGTTTGTTTGAGTCATTACGAAAAATCACCAAACTAGGGAACGGGGCCAGCATTTAGACCACGCCTATTTTCTTTTAATAATTTTTCGAAGTCCTCTATCAATTTGATATTGTCAATTTTGTTGTGTTTTGTATTAGAAGCTGAATTGTTCACGATCAAGCTGCTTGATTTGGTCATGCGACCTCTTAGTGCAAGTATTTACTTAGATTTCTCTTTTTTTGGTCGACCAGCAGACCAAAGAAGGATTTTAGTGGGCTCATTCAGCCTAGTATCCAATAGTGGTGAAATGATAGTGAAACAAAAGATTACTGACACGCTTTAAAAAAGTGTACAAGATATGCAGTTGTAAGTGTACAATCTATAACGAGTTTACAAACTATTATCTTCGACGCCAGCACAAAATTTGTCTATTTCCTCTCTGTTCAATCTGTCCAATCATGTTCCGTTCTTAAAAACCTCTGCGGCAATGAATACAAGTCACGGGGCTGATGATGTGTGCAAAGCCCAGTATGGGGGATAGGTTCTCTTAGCTCAGTTTCAAAGAGCGGTTAAACAACCGCGAAATAGCCTAGATTATGATAAAAAGATAAATTTGTTTTCATTTGTTTTCCAGATATTTGCAAATGGTTGGATTGTCACGAGATGCACCTGAGCAAACCAACAAACCCACACAAACATTGATAACTGCAGTATAGGATTGTGCACACGTGAATAGGTGGTCTAATCAAAAAGTGTTGACCAAATCCTATTCATAGTTGTGAATCCCAGTCCCATCAAATCCATCCAGTCAGCCCTTTAAAGCAGCTGATATCCATGTAACGTATTAGTTGCATATCATATATTAATACAGTCATAATATAAATAATATACTATTTTTATTATTATTAAATTAGATTCTCATAGTAGGACTGTCATTTTGATAATGGTGATATGAAATATAATTGAAATACAGTTGAGCACAAGCACAAAAACACAATTTGTCTTGCAGTAAAAATCTAAATCAAAATACACAATAAATCTCGAGATTGTAGTCACATAGTGAAACACTCAATTAAAAGCCTTCAGAGTAATAAATATTTTGAACAAGAGAATAAATAACGAGAATGAAAGTCTGACGACTAGAAGCTGTCTTCAGTAACTGTAAATGTAAACACATGAACAAAGATGGCAAAGGAAAGAATAATGAAGACAAAAAAGTAAGTGTGACTGGTACTAAGAAAAACTGCTTGTGTAGTTAAAAAAAAGAATGAGCATGCATGCATACAATAAAGACTAAAAGTGAGATCTAACATTTCAGTCCCCTGGGGATAAATGATTCGGGATGCTCATCGGAATCTTTAAAAAATACTCCTAAAACATACCAGTCGTTTTTCAAAGAACGTGGCTTCACAAACTTTTCATATCTGAAAGATACCAAAAACTTGAGTTTTAGTGCTATTCAACCCCTAAGAAGGGAGGATTTGGCAAATCTCATATTTTAAACCCAAAAAGAGATTAAATTAATGATTTTTACCCCTAAAAGATAACAACAAGCATCCCCGATTTTTAACCCTCCGGTACTCCCTCTCCCCCAGGATTTCTGCAATTTGAACTTATAAAATTTGTATTTTTATACACCTTACTAATGAATTGACAATACATTGTATGTATAATATAATGATTTAAAATCTTAATAAAATTGTTTACAATTAATATGCCATTTGCGCTGGTATTTGTTTCTATAAAATATGATGAAAATGTGTGTTTTTAGTGCCCAATAATAAATGTCTCTGAACAGCAACTTCTCATTCACATATAACAGCTGCTTCTGAATGCCATCAGAGTTCCACAGGTTGACTTGATGCTACTCAAAACCAAGCATGTCAAAATACCTGGAAGACAAAGAAGGCAATATTGGATGAAACACTGGTATCAAGGCAGCCTCATATGGAGGGGGCACAGGGCTTCCAACCCCTAACATTGCAAGAATATATGTTTTATATGTATCATGTTGAATTCACCACTTTCACAATAACCAGACTGCATGAAGAAACTTTAGAGATAAAAGATATATCTCCATTTGTCATATGATTATTACCTATCAATTTGTGCATAGAGCCATTCCTTGTGAAGTAATCCAGTCAGCCAGGAGTCTGGTAACTTGTCTAGACCAAGTTTACATCCCAGTAATGCACCAGCAACTGCACCATTTGTATCAGCATCACCTCCCTGGAAAACAGCACAAGTTTTTTTATATAAAAATCTGTTCTCCATTTGCATTTAATGCTTTACATAAATACACTGATAAAAGTGTTCTATTGTAATATGTTGTGAATTGTTCTATGATCAATAACAAGACTGACAACAAATATCTATGTTCCACTGATTAAATACATTACACAAATAATCTATAACAATATTCCTTACCTCCATGACAAGCTCTGTAAGTGCTGTTCTAAAATCGCTTTGTCTAAAAGCCCAGAAACCTGCACCAAGGCACTTGTAGGTATAACCCACCTTCCCTTGTTCATCTAGTCTTAGTTCAGACAGTGAAAAAGCAAACATATGCCTTTGCAGTTCATCTTTCTGTGGATTGAGAATCAGATATCATCTTTAATAATATATGTACATAATGATATCTATACAGCAAAGAAACTCAATCATGACAGGCTTTAATCCAGTTTTTCTGAAAGTCCGTCATTTCACTTCCGCGTGCGCCTTGAAAAACACAGAAGGCCCAAAGAAATTTCCTGCAGGACGAAGTTATTGACAGCCTTTTTATCTAAGTCGGTTGTTAATTTTTTCTTATCACTTGTACTTTGGATTGCACTGGCTCACCAAAATACTGCATGACTTAAACGCAGCCATATTAGATAGCCTGCCAGCCTGAATAACCTAGCATATGTACTATAAATGTAGTATAATTATAATAGTATAAACCTAAAAGCATTAATTAAAACTCAATAATATTTCATGAGCATCTAGTCCGATCCGTTGTCCCATATTGTTCACATGCATGAGGTTTTATACCCCATAAAGCACTCTCCTTTTTATTATAAATAGATATCTCTTATAAACTAAGAGACATGTGTCTTCATCTGATACAAATGAAATTACTTAATTGCAGCATAGTTTTTTTTCTTTGCATGGTATGAAGCAAACTCTGTTCAATCATGTGACCAAAATGGTCCAAGGAATTGAACCTGTTAGTTATGAAAGTTGGTCTCCTTGAACTCTAGGACCAGAGAGTCAAATGTGGGATAGATATTAGACACACATCAGAAATTGTGTGTATGATCAGAAGGGCTACCAGTCAGTTTTATAACTATTTTTGCTTATTTTTCAATATTATATTATTTTGTATTAATGTTTGGTTTTATAGGTGTCACGTTTTTTTGAAGCAGTCTGACTAATAAACTCCCAGATTGTATTTTACAAACCTGATAAAACACTCTTACTCACTTAATAAACAGCACAAAAGTTAGTAAATTTATGTACTTGTCTAGTTGTGTCCAGTTCCTTGCATGCATATTCATAGGCCTGGCTACATATCGCCATCTCATCATATGAGTTGACATTTTCGTTATAGTGTTTTCCTTGCAACATCAAGGCAATAGCAGTTGTCACGGCAACACATGATGCAATACATCTAGGGTCAACATGGGTTACTTTACATATATTTCTTGTATTTTCTATAACATTGTCTATGTTGGTAAAGTCATGGATACCAAGTACAGATGTTCTCATTACTCCACCATTTGGTGCTGCATTTCTTCCACTTCTTTCCCACACTTCAAGTGCACCCTGGGTAAGCAAGACATCAAAACCTGTCAGTAATGGTATTCAGGATCCCTGTATCTTGCTGAATCTATTCATATCATTATCCAATGTTATGTCAAATGAATCATTCAACCAGTTCATGTTCAACATGAATTTTGATAACATTTATAGGCCGGTTCATCAATCAAAACAGTAAATCAGTAATTGGCCTTTGAATTTATGAACCAGCCTTGCAACCAATCAATCAATAAAACAATTATTGATTGTAGGTAGTATTGTCTTGGACCATTTCACCAACTTCCCTTTCCGAATACAACAGTGGGACTGCATAAAGCATATGAATAAATCCTCCCTATGAATTCCCATACACAATCACAATTATACTACTATCAATGAACTGATCAATCATTTAGTCCAACATCATGCTAATCAATTACCCAACCAAACAAACAACCAACTAATCAATCAGTCAATCAATCAATCAGTAAGAAATAGTAGGTAGAACTGCATCTGTGTTTTTAAGTCAGTTAATCAATCAATCAATTCAAAATTTCTAATCTATTGAGTGGACTAGCCTTGTGGGGATCTCTTGAAAAATGTGGATGTTTGATAACTTTTCTTGTTGTGGCTCCAGTTCCCATGCCTTTTTGATCACCAAGCTCCTTGTAACCATAACGGACCCAGGATGTGAACTTTCTTCCAAAATCCATAACATTTACCTGTTTATTAAAATAGAAATACATTGATTAAAGACATAACTGCCTGACATGTCAAGAGAGGGTTTTCACATAATGATCTATCTTACGCTGATGAGTTCTAAAGTTTATGCAAATGAGCTAAAGGAGCTCTGTTAATTTGCATTGCACATAGGTATTTAGTACACTATTAATATAATGGTGAACAACAAGCACAAATAAAATATTAAAAAGACACATCAAGGTAGTTAAAACAAACATTTTATGCTCTTCCAACAAAAAGTAAAATGTTTACGATGATAAGCTGATCAAACTTGTCTTTGTCTTTATGGATCAAAGCGTACATTCCCACATGCAATTTTCATTGTTAAATCATTAGCATAGGATTGCTGGTTATGTGTAAACGCTCTATAGTAATAAATTTCCTGACCCCTTAAGGTAGTTCGGGACCCTTGCTACTGCGCATCCTGCTCGCGCATGTGAAATCACATAAAATTTCTTGTGCTGTTAAAAAGACATTTTGTTGTAGAGCCAAAATATGGTCATTCTTGAACATTTTGTTAAAAAATAACATCATATCATTGCATACGGGCCTCAAAAGCAGCTAGTGCCCATTCCAGCGCGTCCAAAACATTGAAATCATTTTTTTTGCGTGCGTTTTTTGCTTATAGCTCTAAAATTAGCACGGTGACACCCGATTATTTTTCCATTTTTGTATTTGGCATAAACCCAGCTTTTAAATTTTGAAATAAAAATACATGGTCTTCGAGACCAAAACATTGTAATTTTGACTTTTTGGGGGTAAAGTGTACAAAAAATTAATGAAGCTCTTCTTTTAAATCTCCGTAAAATATCCCAGTCGATGTCTTCTCCAAGGAATAAATTCATGAGAGCTATAGCAAAGGGAGCATTTTATCAGAATCTTATAGCAGATTTGTAAAAAACTTTCAAATTTGTTTGCAAGAATATAACTTTCAACAAATTTGATGTTACTTCTTTTAGTTGAAATGGGGCAAAAATGGGCCTTTTACCACCCTTTTACCACAGTTCCAAAACAAGCGCGGTGATCCCTATTTTATATTTTATTTTTGTTTTTCATATGTGTCAGTCCTTATGTAGAAAAAGTTTAAAAAAATTCTATCGGCGGGAAGTGTGGATCCCGAACTACCTTAATACCTGGCCTGAACCTTGAAACTATATAGCAGGGGCAGTGGAGCCATAACAGCTGCGGAGGGGCCCTTAAATATATTTAATGCTATGTATAGTACATGATAATGTCACTCCACAGCTAATTGGTTTGTTTATGAATGCATGTGGAGGAGACTTTTAACTATGACTTGTGTACTGACTATGGCCGAGATATTCAGGGTAAATTCATTTACTCCAAAATATGAGCTTTAAAAACATGTGTTTATGTAATTTTATGAATCAAACTACTAAAGTGTGTGTGTGCATTTAAATATTTTTTTTGGGGGTGGGGGTGGAGGAATCCCAGGCCTCCCTGACCAACCCCCCTTCCACCTCCCCTGTGTAGCACATTTACGTTCTGTTGTTGGATATCTATAATGAAATGGATTGATTGTCTGAAAATGGCCAATCAAACTATGAACTCAAGCTATGTTATATCAGCCTGTCACTTCTTCAGTACAAACTAGAAATTAAACATTTTATTTTGTAATATAAATGCAGGATGCATATACCATGGTGGGTAAAAGTAATCTGGGGGAAATATATAAATAAATCTATTTTGAATATGAATACAGCTTTGAGTGTTACAAGATGTAAGAAACAAAAACATACTTTTCCTTTGCAGTCCAGTAAAGATCTCAAAATAAGGATCATTTGATCTGAATCATCAGTCCAGTCACCAACTTCAAAGCGAGGTCTATGCATATTATCATATTTCATGTTGTACTCCAATTTCAGCTCAGGTGAAGCAGTGGGCTTCTTAGTTGGATTGTAAATCTAGCAATTGAAAAGACAATGGATAATAAATATGAGATTCTCATTGATTTAGATTAACTAAAAAATACATTATTTTGTATGGCTGCTTTTTAAACAAATCAAATACAATTTACACAATGATGGCAACACAAGGCAGGGACAGACAGAGTTACATAAAACGCTCCGGACCCCTAATATAAAGTGTGTATCACAACACTGTTCAATTAGTATTATTATTTTTTGTTTCTTATGGTATATAATTTTTTTTAATCATATCTATTTATTGTAAAGCGCACGGGAGCATATTCCTAATGTACCGTGCACTACATAAATATTAAATTATTATTATTATTATCATTATTAAATGATTTCCCCTCATCTTTCTACATCATGTGCCAAATAGTGTCTCAGTAAGTGGGATGATTGTCACATCTATAAATTAACACAATGGAAAATTCTTCTCTTTGAGGGCTAGCTACACTCATTTGCAAAATTACTTGGGACATTAGGTTAAACTGCTTGAGATTCCTTCGTTCGGTATTTCGTAGAAACCCCCTCTCCCCCGCATCAATGTTGCATAGCACTGTAGTGTTTATGGTATGAAAATTAAACGTCAGGCAACATTGATTTTGGGGGAGGGGGGTTTGGTTGGAAAGAAGATTCATTGAAAACTAAAAGGCACAAACCACTAGAAAAATGTGTTAATGTCCCAACTATTTTGCAACTGAATGTATTGAAAGCATTTGTGAAATTGTGAAAATGTATATATGATACCTCTTGTGCTTGTTTTTTAGTCATAAACTCAGTCAATAAACCAATAGCATCACCAATGCAGTTTCCATACAGTGTGGCTCTCATACGACTCAACAGAACATCTTTAGGCAACACACTGTATATAACAATCTGGGCCTTTTTTGGTTTGGGTGACTGCTGCGGTAGAATAATAATTATTATAACAAATTATGTATTGAACATCTTTGAATTTAATAAGGTGTCACTTCCGAGTTTTACCTGAGGTGGCTGAGCGGGACGAACGTCGAACTCTTTCTTGCCTTGTCCTTCATGGTAAGATTGAGAGGTAGCCATCGTCTTGAAAATTCCTTTGATGTGCAGTCAATGAATAAAAGCTCTCCTGCAATAAATGGATGCTTTTTATAGAATTGTCGTTGCACCGACGTTGCACCACCAGTCGTAATAAATTCATTATTCCGATGAATCAACAACGTATTTCCGCCAGTCTGTTTTTATTTTGAAGAAATGCATGGAGAAAGACTGGTAACCAACAGAGTTTTATTTTCCAGGGAGGTCAGGGGGAAAATAAGAACTGGCGTAAAACTTTCATACGAATATTTTTATTCTTTATTGAGCCTTTGATCAAAAATTTTTTTTATTGAATTTCAAGATTTGAAATATCAGCGTAATATGTTTTAATTGTAACTTTGTAAAAAAAAAAAAAAAAAAAAAAAAAAAAAAAAAAAATTCTCGCCCCTCCCCTGAGAAAAAAATACTTGACATTACCAGACTAGTTACCAGTCTTTCCAAAGTCTTCCTTCGCCAAGCAACCCAGATTTGTTGAGTCGGGAGAAAATTCATTTAGCAAGTCAGCAAAGCTGCGAAGGCTAGGGCTGGTCAATTTTTCTTTGCCAAGAAAAAAATAACTTTACAAGACAATGGCTGACTCTAAAACACCCCAGGAAGAACCCAAGAAAGTTGGTGACATGTTTACTGTTTGTCCCAAGTCAGATTGTCCTCATGTTCAGGTAGAAAAATTGATCCGGAAAAAAAAAATGTTGCTAACTTTCACGTTCACTATTCTTTCAAGTATGTAAAGCTATTTGCCCTTTAAATGCAAAAGCTCTTACTGAGATGCAATGCCTACAATAGTATACATTTTAGTCGGTTTGGACAATATACAATTTAAAGGAGCGAGCGAATCAGTCAAATGAATGAATAAAGCTTCCTGTCTATAATCCTTTTCTCGACTAATCTTACCTTGAGATATTCATGTTCGTGTATAGCTAAGTGTTGGTGTTAACAAACTGTTGTGTTAATCACAGCCTCTAATATCAAGTGTTGGTAATCTGCAAATAGACATCACTAGTAAATGCAAGGACTGTGCCAATGTGGGTGAAAACTGGGTGTGTTTGAAGTGCTCTGAGGTGTACTGTAGCAGATATGTGAAGGAGCATATGGTTGCTCACAACCAAAGTGATCCTACACACATGATTGCTTTGAGTTTCAGTGATGCAAGTGTCTGGTGCTATGACTGTGACAGTTGTAAGTACAGTAGAATTAATAGATTACGCAGTGTCTATATGCACGGCAGCACGTAGTGGTCTTAAATACACTAAATGCTGGGCAGTCCAAAATTTTACAACATTTTCAAGGGAATCGCTTTCAATAAGTAGATCACACTAGTTGTATTTTACATAGAATATCAAGCACTTCTTGTGAACAGATGCATTCAAAAGAGGACGCTTTGTCTTCCTTCCGCATACTATATATAAACTACTTGGCACTTAAAAAATTTTCGCAATGCACTGCACAACATGACTGAGTATTGGGCAGTCTAAACTCTTAATAATAATAATAAATTACATTTATATAGCGCCTATATTCCATGAAATGTTCATATGTGCTGTTTATAATTCTATGCTTTAAAAAGGAAATAAGTCTAAGCAATCGCTGTCGATACGGAAATCAAATGGTCTAGATTTGCGTAGCAATATCTAGCAATTCTGGTGAGCTAGGCTCAGTCGAATAAGGATGCTTTTCCTTCCTTTGGCATACAATTCAAACTATTTGTCATGTTACTGCCCATCGCGTTCTGAAATAGATTAAATGATAGGCAGTCCAAAATGTTGCCAAAATATCAAGGAAGACACTCTACTCCTGTGCTGTTGAATGTCAAATAATTTGACAATTGAATAAGCTCCTGCAAGGGAGCCTATGATTGAATACAGTTCCTTTGGATATTTTTAGCATAATTGTTATGATTAAATCCAAAGGAAATTTATTCTTTTTAACAGCAAACTTAAAATGTTTTAATATTTGCCTACACTCTTTATTTGTAAATAAATAGATCAACAGTGCAAGGACTCCATCCTACGTGACAAGGCCAAGTGTGCCATTTTATAATTTAGATTAATTTACTCATTCAGTGTTTAATGCTTTTTCAGTGAAAAGTGTTGTTTCATTTTTCACAATTTATCATTTTGTTCCAATTTGTCATTTGTTAGTATATTCCTTTTTTAAATGGTCATAATTATAACATGCATGAAAGTACACTTTTTCAATAGCCTTTTAAAATGCTAAAGGTTTATGTTTATGTTTTTGATTTTAGTTTGTAAATGAATTTATTGTGATTTTGTTATTAGGTCTCTTGTTACTTGTTTAAACTTGCAGTAAATTCTGTGATTTGGTATGATAGTTAATTTGGGATTTTGCAACAAGAGATGGAACAGCTAAGAATCTGTGATGAAGCTACGGTTAATCTTTAAGAGCTGGCTAATGGCTTTCTTATTTGACGTGCAGCTTTTAAATTTGTTTTTGCAACATCTAACTAAGTTGCTCCAAATAGCATTAGAAATAATAATATATATTTTTTTAGTTTTCTGCAGTAGCTAAATGTGAGTATTTTAAATTGGTTGAGAGAATTAAGTGTGCCAGTATTATAATTATTTTGTTTGTCTATGTTATTCAGTGAATCATACATCTATTCATTGATTGATTCTCTCTATCAACCAACAGACATTGAATCTCCTCTCCTGAAGGATGTATGTAAGGCAGTAGAACTTGCTAAGTTTGACCCACAATCAAAGTGAAACACAACTATCAAGAGATCCTGCAAGATTCTTAATTTATTGGAGATGGAATTGTTTCAGCTTTGCATTATGTAGAATTCACAATTAAAATGTGTGTCCATATTTAAAGCAGGTCTCTAAAAAGAACTGAAAATATGTTAAAATAATAAGAAAAAGTGAAAATTAATATTACTGATATGACTAGAGAACTAGTTTTGGTCAGCTATTTTTGTCTGCTTTGTAGATGATTATTATAAGCAGCGATATTGAAATCAGGAAGTGAATAAAATATTAGCACCTTGCAATCAACACTTGTGTTGTCTGTCTCTTTGCTCCTTTAGTAAATAATATGAAAATAACAACAGCTGTAGATATAATGTTTCATTAACCTTTTAGATATATTACCTTTTAACCAAAAGCTGTTTGTTGCATTTTGTTGAATTGTGAATTTTGATCCAGCCCAAGTTCTATATTTTGGTATTTGAATTTGAAAAAATGATTTTCCGATTTTGAGTATTGATTTTTTGTATAGACATTGTACAAATAAAATATTAAGGAATTGTTTTGTTTTTCAATGGGCAGACATGAATATATTATGTTATATTATTAGAATATATTAGTATGATATTGTTCCCTGTGCAATCATAGATAGTACACTAATGAACCTTAACCACAAAGAAATTCTGATTGGGTAAGAAAACATTCATAAAAATAATATCTAAACAGCTTGGTATGTTTTTGATTCACACTGAAACAGTTTCACACCTATAGGTTGTGCATAAGACCTCTGTTATATATCTCCACTTCTCTTGGTCTTGCAGCAACTATCTTTCCACAGGAGGGACACTGCCCCCACAAAATCTCGGCTAAGAGATATAAATGCATGAGTTTACACAATTAAAAAAAGAAAAAAATGATTTGTGATTTTCCAGTTAATTGTAAAGTTTTCCAATTAGATGCTACTTGCCATAATACCCATAATATACATAAGCTCTTTGGATGCAGAAGCTGTTTTGCTGTGTCGTAAGGAAATGCAAGTTGACTGGGCTCTAATTATTTATTTCTCTTGAGCTGTTACTGTTCCGCCACCCCTGTTCCACACTTTCTCCCAAGTTAGTTTGGTAGCAAACATGAAATTTAGCTAACAATGCTGGTGCTATTTTGTCACTTTTATGTAAAAAAGGGTATTGCTCTGACTCAGTGTATATTGACTATCATGAATGCAATCATATAGCCATTTTCTTATCAAATTGCCTCTTAAAATATTGCTACTGGTATATGTTTTCTTGTTTCTTATTTCATATTACCTTTTAATTTTCAATTTTTCGTTTCCCATTGATGGACACCTGCCTTTAGTTTACAGTCATAAGCAGTATAATCGATTTAAACTGCTATTTATTAGTAGTGCTCCATCACAATATACTAACTTATAATGTTGCATATTAATATCATGATCAATGATGTTTCAAGGTACATTGTCTATTTCTTAAATCTTGATTTTTGTGTTTTTATCTCTGACATTCAGTCGCCAATGTTAAATATATTTGATTCTTAAATCTTGATTTTTGTGTTTTTATCTAGACATTCAGTCGCCAATGTTAAATGCAATTATAACAATTGCACAATATGCTAAGTATGATAATCCAGTTCCATTGCTAAATGCAAAACAACCAGAATCAACAAAGGATGAACCTGTGACATTTAAGACAAACAGTTTACTACCTAAGGATGTTCTGTTGGGTCGTATGAGAGCCACACTGTATGGAAACTGCATTGGTGATGCTATTGGTTTATTGACTGAGTTTATGACTAAAGGAGAAGCACAAGAGGTATCATATATACACACAATTTAATATATCCTTTTAATTATTACATGTAAAAAAAATCACCCGATGGGAGGAGGGTACTCCCCAACATTTGCCTACCAGTATGTGCTTCTGATTAGGGTAATATGATTATTTTGGTCTAGGGTAGGGTATCAGTTTGAGACATTTTGTTTGGAATAGATTACTTAAGTCTTTCACTCTTCAGCAAAATCCATCAAAATATGGCAGCTTAATGGTCTGGGTAGGTGTAAAAATAGAGATTGTTGGTCAGTGTTTTGAGGATCTAAGTTGGGATTCTAGTTGTAATGCCCTCCCTGGGAAAATTAGTGTCCTTACTTTTATTCTGTTTTGAATCACCAACTGAAGGCATTTTAATTAAAAAACAAATATTTTTGAAGTTATATATACTTCATTTATTTTGTACCATTATAAATATAAATTCCTCAATTACGTCCATTTTCTTCAACTTTATGCCATTACTCATCAGTACACAAAATTTTGAATTATTATGTTAATAATCCTCATGCTGCTGAAACATATCTTACAGTGAGGACACTCGAACCATGAACACTTGTCTTTATTTGGTTTTTCATTTTCTGAGTTTTCTACTGCTTTAAATCCTCTAAAAAAGTAGACTTAAACTCAAATACACTAAGTTATCAAAAATAAAACGTTTTCAGATCTATTCACTCAAAGGAAGCATGTTAAAAAAAGTATCAAAAAAGCACAAAGTGTTCACGGTTCGAGTGTCCTCACTGTAATTGGCAATAAAATGATTCATTTTGTATCTGAAGAATGATTATTTTATTATAATAATCATAAAGTGCAAACACTAAATGTGTGCAACAGTTTTCACTATTTTAGTAGTGGTAAATATCACTATTTAGACACGAGAAAACAATTAAATTCGTATAAAATAGCACAGACTATTTAGTGGTATTTATGTAAGTTGCACACTTTTAGTGTGTGCATTAATCTTTATTTTATGATATATGTGCTATTATCATATTATTGATACTAATTACTTTTACAGCTAAATTCGTTGTATCGCGACCCGCCCTTTCAAAACTTTGTTTTCATTTTGGTCTTTTCTGAACCATCAATTAATTTCATAGGGTTGAGCTTGCCCTTACATGCTTTGTCATTGGTTGAGTTGAAATAAACTCCGCCCCTGAAATGAATTGACGGTTCAGAAACAACCAAATCAAGGCAAAGTTTTAAAACGGTAGCCTCTGTTGCAGACGTCTTATGTGGTTCGCCGAAAGAAAGTGTGGAAGCTTTTCTTTCGGCGAACCACATAAGACATCTGCAATGGAGGCTATTAAAACGGCGGGTCGCGATACAACGAATTTGTTTAAAGTAAAATGACCACACAGTCTCTGCCTCATGTAAAACCGTTTGGAAATGACATGATTATAATTATAATTATTGATAGTTCTGTCAGTAATGACAAATACATGTACCAGTGTTGTACAATTTATCCTCAATTTATTTTCATCTTAACAGGCGTACAATCCAAAAAGACAAAAAGCTTCAAAAATTACTCTGGAGTATGACATGAAGTGTGACGATATGCATAGAGATCGATGGTCAGTAGGAGACTGGACTGATGACTCAGACCAAATGATTCTTATCTTAAGAACTTTACTGGATTGCAAGGGAGAGGTAATTTTTTTTGGTAGACTCAGATTGTCTCACGGATCACTTCATTTCAGTAACAAGAAACCAACCTGCATTATATTGATAGTTATGCAGTAATTACTTCATTATAAAACTGGCTCTATATAAGTAGACACCTTTGACACAAACAGTTCATTGACTCTCTGACTACTACACAGGCAGTTAAATCCATCTGGAGGATCATGATAATTTTTGTATTACTAACTTCAAGTATTACTCATTGACTAACTCTGCTTAACCAATGTTCAGACCTTTCATTTACAATTGAAAAAACAATTTCTTCTGTGATGGGTATATGGATATTTAACTAGTCTACACAATACATCTCAGCACCAAATGAATCTCCCAGTCTTGTTGCATAGGCCTTTTCTGAATTTGATAAAAAAGATGCATTGTGGTCTAGCTTCAGTACAAACAACACCATATACAGCATGATGAACAAAAGATGTTTGTATCTAGACCATATTTTTATGCACCATGTTTGCTATTTCAGAGATGGTCTATGCTCTGAACCTCCTCAATAACTGTTATTCTAAAAACAACTGGACTAGCAATCTTGCTAACCAACACACTGTTTTGTTTTCTCAACAGGTTGATATAATGGATTTTGTTCAAAAGTTCCTGATGTGGGTGCATACTGGTTATGAAGAGCTTGGTGATATGGGAGGGATGGGTATTGGAGCTACAACAAATAAAGTGGTCAGACATCCTGACTTCAAAACAGACCCACACAAGGTTAGCATCTACATTTATTTTGCTTTCTCTCCTGTACTATAATGATTTTTTTATTCTATACTTAATTAATCAATTGCAGAATTATTTACAGAATAACATTGTTGGCTGATTGGGTGCACAACTGCAGATTGACATGGAATGTAGATAGACTGAGTAATGCATTGTTTGATAATTATGACCAAATTGTTGGCAGGACATTGTTTTATGGAGCAAATTAAACATAATAAAATAGTGCATACTTTGATATGGTTTGTCACTGTCAATGTAGTGGTTGGTACTTTGAAAATCATCACAAAAGACTGAAATTGTTAATATCAACATTTACTCTTGCTAAAACTCGCTCACATGGCATATTCACCGTCATGCGCATGCGCGTACCGATACTAAGGGGGGTGGGCTCATAACATATATCAACATTACATATTCTCCCCCTGAAAAAAAAAATGTCTTAATACATTTACATTTGATCACGAAAGAAAAAAATGATTGGAAGTGTTCTATTGAACTGAGGTGATCAGTCTCAAGTTCACTGTTCTTGATCTGTTATCTTTATCTTCTTGTCACTCGGGTTCTTCTCTTCCCTAATCATTTCTTATTTCTGTGCAAATGTCTCAAGAGCTAATTACATAGCATTCTCTTTTGTTTTTTTACTTATACATCATAACAATAATTGAACCATTATCTATACCTTGCGATATAGATATAGAATGTTTTTAAGTGTCAATATGTGATATATTTAAACCTAAAATGTTCTGTTCAGTATATACAACTGTGGTGCTGTAGAGAAATCATAGAAGTTTGTAGTATACTCAGCCCATGGTACCCACGGTACGATGTACATCGGAGTTGCATAAAACTGTGGAATGGTCTGTGGGACTGTCCATGACGACTTTAGATAGTTTACACTAGCCTGCTGATACAAGTGCGGGTTTCCAAGCGAGTCATATGTTATACGGGTTGGTGGTCTTCTTCGACGCTGAGGTCTGCCACTGGTCTGTGTTACTTGATGCTCTTCTTCATCTGAGTCGCTGGAACTGGTTTCATCTTTCTGGTCATCTGGAGAGTTTGGTACATCAACAGTAGTTGGTTGTGCTGGTGGTTGTGATGCACTGAATGTGGGATGTTCGAGAGGCAAGAAGTTACAAGGCAACAGTAAGTTTCTGTGGATGGTCCTACATGGCTTGTAGCTGTTTTCAGGGTGGATCTCATACACTGGGAGAGAATCAAGCTTCTTGATTACGACATGTACTTTTTCTTCCCAATGTGCTCTGAGCTTCCCTGGAAAGCCTCTGGGTGTTAAATTTCTTACCAAAACTCTGTCACCTGGGTTTAGTACCGTTGCAGAAGCTTTGCGGTCTTCCATCTTCTTGTTTCTTGTTTGGACTTGTTGCGATCTTTGTTGTGATAGCTTGTAGGCGTCAGCCATTGCACGTCTCCACTTTTTAGCATATTCTGTGTGGTCTGACGATGACACGTTGTTGTCCAAGTCAAACAGGAGATCGATTGGAATCTTTGGATGGCGACCAAATAGTAAAAAGAAAGGCGAGTATCCTGTTGCCTCACTCTTGGTACAATTGTATGCATGTACAAGCTTGTTGATATGTTTCTTCCAATTTGATTTTTGTGACTCGGGCAAAGTTCGTAACATACTTAGTAAAGTGCTGTTGAAACGCTCAACTTGGCCGTTCCCCTGTGGATGATAAGGAGTAGTCCTTGATCGTGTCATTCCACAAAACTTCTCAAGAGAGTGAAAGAGTTTATTTTCAAACTCGCGTCCTTGGTCATGGTGAATTCTCGACGGAATTCCAAAACGTGGTATGAACTCATTGAAAAGTCTCTCGGCAGCTGCTTGGGCAGACTTCGACTTGGTTG
This sequence comes from Diadumene lineata, assembly GCA_918843875.1. Classification (NCBI taxonomy): domain Eukaryota; kingdom Metazoa; phylum Cnidaria; class Anthozoa; order Actiniaria; family Diadumenidae; genus Diadumene; species Diadumene lineata. The sequence goes on from OU974077.1 coordinate 9,485,266, forward strand.
CATAGGCTTGAGCGAAACGCGTGAAATGATCAACTATGACCAATATGTATTCGAACCCACCACGGCTTGTTTCCAGATGTAGAAAGTCTATCGACACTAGTTCGAACGGTGCTGATGAAGTTAGATGTTGTAATGGTGCTCGCGCTTGGTTGGTTGGTCTCTTCTGTCTAATGCAAGTCTGACAGGCATTTGTGCAGTGGAATTCAACATCACTTTGCATCCGTGGCCAGAAGAAACGGTCTCTTGCTAACTGTAAGACTCTGCTTATTCCTAAGTGACCCATGTCATCATGAAGCTGCTTTAAGAGGAGTTTCTTGTACTTCTTTGGTAGGACTAGTTGCTGCGTTGTGTTTGTTTGTCTTCTGAGAATCTGATCGTCGCATAGCACAAGCTTGTTCCAATGACGCATAAGGAGCTTGGTATTTTGACTTTCCCCTTTTCTCTCAACTTTAGAAGGGTAGTGTCCTGTCATCTTATACTTAATAACTCTGTAGATGTCTTGATCAGCGTGTTGGTCTTGTGATAACGTTGCTTTACTTATCTTCTGAAATTCAGTACCTCCACAATACTCCAACTCTTGTACATCATCGCTAACGAGGTTCAAGTTTGGTGAAATAGAAGAAATCCAAGTTATGGTACCGTTTTGTCGAGCATCAGCCATAACAAAATGAGTGTGAACAGTTTCTTGTGACGTCGATTGTGTACAGCTATTCATGTACTTCTCAATGTCGAGGGGTAGTCGAGAAAGTCCATCAGCGTCTCCATTGTCTTTACCCGGCCTGTAACGAATGTCAAAATGGAAATCTGAGAGTTCTGCTACCCAACGATGCCCTGTGGCGTTAAGTCTTGCTGTCGTCAGAATATAGGTTAGCGGATTGTTATCAGTAAACACCGTGAATCCAGGAGAGTAATATAAATAGTCACGGAATTGTTCACAGATAGCCCACTTAGGAGCTAGGAATTCAAGTTTTCCAGAATGAAGATGGTATCTCTGTTCAGTTGGTGATAAGGCTCTCGAGGCATAAGCAATAACTCGCATTTCTTCTTTCTGCTTTTGGTACAGCACAGCTCCAAGACCAAGTGCTGAGGCATCGGTGTGGACAATGAAGCGATCACTGTAGTCGGGATAGGCTAATATGGGAGGATTGGTGAGATGATTAAGTAACGTTTCTAAAGCTTGTCGATGTATGCTGCTCCAATGTATCAATGTTTTAGAACTTGTCGAGTCTTTGGTGAGATCAAACATCGGTTTAGCAATACGTGCAAAGTCAGGAATATATCTCCGATAGTATCCGAGCAAACCAAGTAGTCTTCGTACTTCTCCGACTGTACGCGGTGTCATGTCCTTTAAAGACGCCATTGCTTCAACTTTATCAGGATCTGGACGATACCCATGTTCCGATACAATACGACCAAGGTATTTTACTTCTCTACGGAACAGTTCACATTTCTTGGGCTTGAGTTTTACACCGTGTGATTGAAGTCGTTGTAGTACTGTTCGAAGGTGTTCAATGTGCTCGTCGAAGGTTTTGCTAAAGAGTATCACATCATCTAAGTAGGTCATACAAATATCATCACGCAGACCATCTACGCACTTCTCCATAAACCTTTGAAAACAAGCAGGAGCGTTTGTCAACCCGAATGGGATTCGCAACCATTCATATAACCCCCAGGGCGTTACGAAAGCTGTTAGATGTCTACTATCAGGATGTATGGAACCTTGATGGTACGCTTTTCCCTTGTCCAAGAGTGAAAACCATGAATTACCGCCAAGATTATCTAGCGCTTCTTGAATACGTGGAAGTGGGTGTCTGTCCGGGATAGTTTTTCGGTTAAGTTCACGAAAGTCTACGCATAGTCTCAAATCACCATCTTTCTTACGAACACAAACGACAGGTGATGAGTACGACGAGGTTGACTTACAAATCCAGTTACGATTCAAGAGATCTTCGATGTAAGCTTTCACTTCCGGATAGAGAGCACGTGGTATTGACGTGTAAGTCTTTTGGACGGGTTTACTGCATGATAGATTGATATTCATTTCCAGGTCTTCGATGTAACCAATATCGTTGTCATCTCGGGAGAAAGCGTTCGATTCATCTTTCAAAAGTTGTTTCGCTTGACGCTGTTGTTCCGTTGTCAGTTGGCTAAGATCTACATCAGGGATCCACGTACTAGTTGTGCTGTCTGTTTCTATATCTGTTTCTACATCTGTTTCATGTGTTTCCTTTGGTTCCTTTGGGAATTCCCTGAATTTAACTTCTAGTGGTACAGTGGACCTGACCATTTGTAACCTGCCAAGCTGTGTACATTTCCTCAGAGTGATATCGTGATTGGTGTTGTTGTATATCCTCACTTTTATTTTGCGAACGGAGCCACGTGGTAATGACAACAAAGTTTCGTGTAATTCTAAGCCATCAGGCCATAACATCTCTTCTTCTGGTTCGAACAATACTGGTTGAGGTTTCAAAATATAGCCTGCATGGACGCTACATGTTGTGTCTACATAACTGTTTCTTGGTATCACTTTGTCAAATTTCCCTGATTTCACTAAGCAAAGTTCACTACTATATGATGACTGAATAAAATTCACGAGTGTTTCAGCTGTTTGATTAGTTACACCTACAAAACTGTTAGTTAGAGAACTTGACAAAGAGTCGCCTTCCTCGCTGTCGATACTGTTCATCTTGACTACCTCTTCTATTACATTATATCCAATCAAAGGTGAGTCTAAGTTGCTACTAGTGACCAGAAATGGTACTGTAAGTATACAATTGGGATTTTTGTCAAGTAGCTTGAAAGTTAATTCAATCCAGCCTTCATAGGGTATTACAGTTCCATTTGCTGCTCTTAAATCAATGTCAGTTTCAATTAGTGATTGCAAGTCATGTACTTGTGCTCCTGGTATGTTCTGTTTAAGCCAATCCTTAGACAAAATTGACACTTGGGCACCGGTATCCCAAAGAGCAGATATCTTAATGTCATTTAAATAACAGTTTACCATACACTGTTTACCCATCAGTTTAACTAGTGATACATGCTGTTTTGGGGTGAGATGAGTGCTAAACATACCACCATAGTCATCATCATTGTTACAATGTTTTGCTTTGTTGTCAGATGTTAAATACTTAATAGCATTGCAAATAGTCTTGTGATCCTCCCAGTGTCTCTTTTGACAGTGTTTTGAACAATATTTAACTGCATGGCAATCTGAACATTCTTTAATTAAACCTTTGGACACAGTTTTTAAACAATAGGAACAAGATGAATAAGTGTTTGTCTGGGACACTCCTGCAGAGCTACTGGCTACTCCCTGTCCCTCGGTGGTAGCCGGTTGGGGTTTTCCTGTCGGGTGCTCCCCCCTCTGGGCTTCTTACGGCATCCCCTTGCAAAGTGGTCTGTACTACCACAATAATAACAATGACTACATGTAGTACTACCATCAGCTTGACATGTTGAGCAAAGCTTAGGCTTAGACTGACTGGGTTTCTCATTAGCTGATTTTTGTTGGGTAACTAATGCATTGATGCTTCCTTTAAGTGATTCAATTTCGGCTCTAAGACTTTCAATATGGTTTACTTTCTCTTTACTATTGCATGTAGCTTTAAGAACTTCTGATGCTTGGTTGCATGCGGCCTTGACAGGGTTTTGCTTGTTAGATAGTTTGTTCTTTCTCTCAGTCTCCATGGAAACCGAAATGTTCATTTCTTTGATTAGTTGAACATCAGTAACATCAACATTTTTCAAAACAGACTGCATTCTTGCTCTAACTCCATCATCAAGCAAACCCATGTCAATGCTGTGCAGAAATACACTTTGTACTAATTTATTGTCATACTTGATAGACACATCCTCTTCTTTAGATGCAAATATAATCTTCTGTCGTAAGTCTAGGGCACGCATGAGGAATGTTTGGGGATCCTCTTTTGAGGACTGAGTAATTGAAGCCAACTGTTGATAGAGTTCAGTTGCATTGCGCTCTCGATAATGAGATCTTAGAATTTGTCTCAGTCTAGGCAACTCTAAATCAGGGGTTGACTCCAAATACAATCTTAACGGTGTTCCGGGGCAGATTGCTTGAATAACTGATTCAACTATTTCAGATTCATTGTATCCCTTTGACACGGCTGATTCAATTTGTCTCGCTAGGCTTATGAATGATAGTTGATTACCCTCCCCGGGAGATCCAATCTGTCCTTTAATCTTAAAATCTCTTCGAAACATTTGCGATACGTCAATACTTAAAGGTTTTGGATTGATCTCACCTGTTTGTTCGTCGTGTAGAGGTGGTTTGATGTCTTTAACTGCTGCTGTGCGTTGAGGTTCTTCGAGCGGTGGTGGCTTGTTGTCAATGAAGTTGTCGATGGCGATCAATTTCAGTTTCTTTTCCTCTGTCGTTTCGAGTGAGTCAATAATCTCGGTTAGCTGATCTCTAATTGCCTTGATGATGGTCATGCGGCCTTTTCCTGCGTATTTTGCGAGAGTAATCTCCAAGTTTTCTGCCAGTTCGTTGAGTTGCTTCGGCGAAAGTGTATACAATTCGCTTTCAATCTTGAGTTGAGTCTCTTCAATTTCCTCCATGATCGGTAATTGTTTTCAAAATCCTTCAAAAATACGTGTTTGTTGTTTTTTGTATGGTCACGGCACCAAATGTAGTGGTTGGTACTTTGACAATCATCACAAAAGACTGAAATTGTTAATATCAACATTTACTCTTGCTAAAACTCGCTCACATGGCATATTCACCGTCATGCGCATGCGCGTACCGATACTAAGGGGGGTGGGCTCATAACATATATCAACATTACATCAATGATGCACTTTGCTCCTCAATCAATGTTAATCAACTAAAAGAAATGATTAGTGTTATAGCATGTAGACAAACAGTTGCTGCTGAGAATGATGCACTTTGCACCTCAATCAATGTTAATCAACTAAAAGAAATGATTAGTGTTATAGCATGTGGACAAACAGTTGCTGCTGCTGTAAAAATAGCTCTAGTTTCCATACAATCGCTAACGATCACTGAAATGTTTAATTTTGATATATATAATCACTGACAGTTGCTGAGTCATAATTTTCAGCAATCCTACAATCATGAGGGATTGTATGGAAACCAGACTTTACAGATACAGCTATATAGGACCAGACCAGTGAGGGAGGGGGGGGGGGGGAGGGTTGTTGAGGGCTTGAATGGTCTGAGGTTTGTAAAGAATATTTTATTATAAAATAATAGGTCACCCTTACTGAAATGTTACATAATACCTATAGAAATGTTGAATTACAGTTGGGTTGATTGAGATTTGAAAATGATGGGTATAGTACATTTTAAAGATTGAAAAGACACAGGGATCCTGAATACCATTACTGACAGGTTTTGATGTCTTGCTTACCCAGAGTGCAGTTGACGTGTGGGAAAGAAGTGGAAGAAATGCAGCACCAAATGGCGGAGTAATGAGAACATCTGTACTTGGTATCCATGACTTTACCAACATAGACAATGTTATAGAAAATACCAGAAATATATGCAAAGTAACACATGCTGACCCTAGATGTATTGCATCATGTGTTGCCGTGACAACTGCTATTGCCTTGATGATCCAAGGAAAACACTATAACAAAAGTGACAACTCGTATGATGTGGAAAAAATACGCAAACAGGCCTATGAATATGCATGCAAGGAACTGGACACAAGTGAACAGGTAAATATTAGAATGAAGTAACTTAGTAGTAAAATAGAATAGAAACAGTTGATATTCTATGCTAAATTCTATTGTTTTCTTTTGTTCAATTTTATTACATAATTAGGTAGAGTGCTAAAACTAAATGTGTGCAACAGTTGTCACTATTTAGAAATAAATAGCACTAAAATTAAACATATTAAGAAAATAATCGAATTAGCATAAAACAGCACTATTTAGTGGTATTTATGTTGCTCACTTTTAGTGTGTGCACTCTAAGAGTGCTTCCATTATATGTGTATAATACAATTTGTAAGAAATTGCACAAAATTATCTGTTTTACAAAAATTAGAAATACTTGGTGCAATATGCTTCATTCACATTTTTTACACAAATTCATTTGCACCAATTTGCACAACTTTGTTCACATAGTGTTCCACAGATGAAATACACGACCCAGCTGTAAAACAATTCCTTTTGCACACATTTAGTGTTTGTATTTTTAAGGAATGTATATATACAGAACAATCTTTTTAAAATTAAGTTAACAAATGAATGAGAGTGGAAAAGATTATCACATATATCATGACTGACTGTTTCAAAACAAAAGAAATGATGAAACAAAGTTTTGAAATGGTGGGATTTGGCTGTAATAATGGTTATTGTAATTATTATAATATTTATAATTAATCTTTTTCATCTTCACTGTTCATCAGAAAGAAGCCTTTTTTAGATAAATAGTATTAGATGTTATTTTGAATCAGATCATAATAATCTGAGCCCAGAGAGGGTTTATTCTGGTGATATCGACTAAAAAAGGAGATCACCAAGAGCTATGTCTAGCATTAACTCTCACTGGTTGATCATTTGAGGTTACACTTCCATTATGCAATAATATTGGATCAGAACCTGCCATGGTGGAATTTCTTTATTGTATAGATATTAATTATACATATTAATTGTACATATTAATTATATTTATTAAAGATGGTATCTGATTCTCAATCCACAGAAAGATGAACTGCATTGGCATATGTTTGCTTCTTCTCTTGCTGAACTAAAACTAGGTGATGACTGGAAAATAGGCTATACCTACAAGTGCCTTGGTGCAGGTTTCTGGGCTTTTAGACAGAATGATTTTAGAAAAGCACTTACAGAGCTTGTCATGGAGGTAAGATAGACTATTATATAATTAGGATCATGAATTTGTTGATCTGCATTGGCATGTTGTTATCACAAAAGGGTGATTGTTGATAATTTGCTTTCATCACCACTGTCTTATAATTGTCCTTATTGATAACTCTGGGCAAGTATAAGATGATGGCACAATGATTAATCCTTATTATCAGTTATATATTATTTATTTTATTTTACTCTATTATCAAGCATTTGGATCACTGGTTAGGGCTTGACACACATTGTAACAATGACACACATTACCTTGATAATAAGAGTTGTTGTACCTGAGCAATGGAAGACTAGTTTCAAACAAGTCTTATTCAAGAAGGGGATTTAATTAGTGAAGTATTTTGTGCAATATCTGCTCGGGCATTACTGACACCAGTACGTGATTTTACAAAATGGCCCAAAACCTCATTGGTGGCTATTGGAAATTATATTGACAAACAGGGTTGATGTTCCGTGCACAGATTTATTAAGAAAATTGGATGTTGATGATTTGTACCCAAAGAATGTTGTTTCCCAGGCAGGTGATGCTGATACAAATGGTGCAGTTGCTGGTGCATTACTGGGATGTAAACTTGGTCTAGACAAGTTACCAGACTCCTGGCTCAAAGGATTACTTCACAAGGAATGGCTCAATGAACAAATTGATAGGTAATCATAAAAAAATGTATGACTTTTTCAGTTGTCTGAAATCCTTTCTGAGCAGTATATTATTGTTAAACCATGTGAAAATGTTACAATAGGCGATCTGCATTATGGCATCATTTTACTACAAGTACCAGAATTCTTTCATTGTGAATTCTCCTTCATGCTCAAATTGTTAATCATTTTGGAGATGAACAGAACAATTTTTGCTTATTTCACTGGCTTCCTAAGGAGGGCCCGAGTTTAAAATTCAGCTGTGTTTGTTGTCGTCGTCTTCACTCACAAAATGCAGATTTTACGACAAATCACCCCACACCACCCCTGACACATTTCTCATCGTCTTGAACACCACGATCGTAACTATAATATAAAAATTAGGAAAACCTAACAGTTGAGCTCCGATTTATAAAGAGGATTGTTATAGACAACGAAATATTAATTAATTCATTCATTTATTCACTATCAATTATTAAAATTGTTGATCAATCAAGCAATCAAAAATGAATGAGTGGATGAATGAATGAATGAGTGAATGAATAAATCCATTCAAACAAATATTAAAAGGAAATAACATAACAAAAAATCGTCAATTCAAATGAATAAATGAATGAGCGAGTGATTAAGAAGATCATCGATTGAAATATTCAAATCTTTATGCGTGCGGCTAAATTTTACGAAGGAAATTTTCACAAAAAGCAAAATATATCCGACCGTATTTTGTTAGTAACGATCAATAGCACTTGTCAATTAAAATTGATTATCCAATGAGAAGTTATAGGATCACTGACATGGCTTCTTGGGTCGTAAACAAATTCCTCCGCGCAAGCGGAACACCATAATTAAGGAAATTACGTAGAAATAAAAGCGCCCGATGAATTTTTTTATACTCGTTCTAAAAAACAATTTTGAGATACGCTTTTAGAAAAGTAGATAAAAAGTGGGGTCACCGACTTCGTTTTTGCGCAATATGACGTCAAAGTTTAGGCATGGTGACATGAGAGCGTTCACAGAAAAGCTCGAAAACCTTAGAGAAAGGGAAGAATAACACAGTAATTTGTCTGTCAAGAACAAAAGTCGTGTTTTGTTTAAATGTATGCACTTTACTTCATTCAAAAAATATATACAGATGTATAAAAAAATATATGTTATTTTAAAGAATATTTTGATAATAATATTTTAAACTATATTTTGAAGAAATTTACGAAATACCAACGTGCACACGATATGCTAGCTCGTTCGAAAAAGTCCTACTGAGCTGAAAGTATTTTGAAAATTTCTTAAAATTAAGCCCGATGACCCTTTGCTCAATTTTAGATAGTATACTTGGTGTTATACTATAAAAAATAATTTTATCAAATAAAAAACATAGGTCACCGTGCTAGTTTGTGAAATATTGTGAAAAGTACCGTCATTTTTATTGTCAAAACAAGTTTTCCGAGAAAAGACTGGGTCGAGTACCAAAAAAATTTGCTTTTTCTCGCTCGAAAATATCGCAATTCTTCGGATTTTTTTCATTTTTAAAAAAACACTTTTAAAACAAAATTTGACTAGATCACAAGATAAAAGTCCCAAAATCACAAATCTTGAAACATGCACAGTGCAAAAGTAATAAAATTCCGTAGAAATATGACCGCCCGATGTATTTTTTCATACTCGTTAACAAACAATTTTGAGAAACGATTTCAGAAAATACAATAAAAAAAGGGGGGGGGGGGTCACCGACTTCGTTTTTGCGCAATTTTTACGTCAAAGCTCATGCATTTTGGTGACTTGAGAACGTAAAGAAAAAAGCTCAAAAAACGTAGAGAAAGGGAGCAAAAACACAGTAATTCGTCTTTTAAGAGCAAAATTCCTGTTTTGTTCAAATTTCTGCACTTTATTTTATTTAAATTAATGATTTTGTTTAAAAAATATGAACAGATGTATAAAAAATATGTAAAAATACCAACGTGCGCACGAGCTGTTTATCCATTCAAAAAAGTCCTAAGCTGAAAGTATTTTGGAAATTTATTAAAATTTAGCCCGATGACCTATGCTCAATTTTAGATATATTTGATGTTATATTATAACAAATAATTCTATTAAATAAAAAACGTAGGTCACCGTGCTAGTTTGCGAAATATTGTGAAAGATATCGTCATTTTATTGTCAAAAAACAGGTTTTCCGAGAGAGGACTGGGTCGAGTTACAAAATTATCGCGTTTTCTCGCTCGAAAATATCGCAATTCTTCGTATTTTTTTTGTTTAAGCACTTTACAGACATAATTTGACTAGATTACATGATAAAAGTCCTGAAACCAAAAATCTTGAAACATGCGCAGAAGTATGCGCAGTGCAAAACTACGGAGTTACCCTAATTGAAGAAAAATCGTACTCGTTTTGGACGACGGTTTTTGTCCAAAACGCATCGATGTTGCAGTTTACTGAGATTTTTCTACAAAATGTATTTCTACATTGGACAAAGAGCATGAAAATGGTAAAGCTAAGCTGACGGCTTGAAGAGGTTTGACTGAGAAAGAGAAACAAAGACCGCGGCGTGAAAAAGAAAAGAACTACGATTCAACGATGAAAAGCTTCAAAATATTCTTCGTGGCGTTTTTCAATCATTACTTTTCGATGATCGACTAATCTACTTTTAAAAGTAAAAAATATCGGCGCGACCAAAAGTTGATAAAAATAGAAACAAAAAAACCCTGCATTTGCGGCAATTCAAAAGACTGGTGAAAAGCAAGACGAACGAAATACTTCTTATCTTGGAAATACATATCTTGCAAATGACACTTTTCCTCACTCGATTCACCTCGTGCGAAATCTCGTGGCTAGTTTTTCCCGAGAGATTTTGTCACCTTCGAATGTTTGGGTTAATTATTTGTGCATGTATGCTATTCGTTATGTCCGTACTAACTATTTTCATGGGACGTAAAAATTTCCCGACATAGCATTGATATCCCGATATCCAGATGCGCGCGATCAAATCGATTTTTTTTACTACCAAACCAAATATAAGTACCAGAACTCTCTCTCCCTTTTACGTCCGGGGAACTCTCATATGCCTCCTGCAGGGGCAATAAAAGAATGCAAACATTGCATAAAGTCCACGTATTGTTTTAGATCCTGCATCATTAATGAATTTGATAATGATCTTAATTTCTTCCTCATTTCTTTCATCATTTCATTCCTAATCACTTCCTGCTTTTTTTAATTTCCTTCCTCATCCACTGTCTTTATCTCTCCTCTCGACCCCTCTCTAGATAGCTTCTTTTCATCTCCCTTCAGGAAGAAATTAGTTCAGAAAAACAAAGTTCAGTTTGAAAGTTCTTCTTCGATTAAATTTCTTTCGTCATTATTGATGTTCTCATGCACCTCTATCATGTAGTCATCTGCTGCTCGTCGGCGCCGATTCTTCATGCTGCAATCACACCCAGTGGCTTTGATAGAAACTACAACAAACCCGATGACAATTATAACAAGTAACACAATAACATGCCAAGAAAATGCAATGGCTACAAATTCTTGATTAGGTTTGATATCTTTCCAAGGAGTGGAGCCATGAAGGGAGTGTGCGATTTGGATAAACCATGTTCCTTGTAGCATGAAGAGAAAAACGCGAACAACCATGAGCAAAAAGCTGTCTTTCAACCATCCCTCTAGAACCATAACTACAGCAGTCATGAAGATTATGAGGTAAAGAAAGGTATGGACTAGTTTGTCCAAATTTGGCCGTCCATCTAGGTGAAAGAAGAAGAGCACTCCCTCGACGAATAGAGCAAGTGCAGCAAACACGAACTCAGAGCGGTCTGGTAGTTGAACTAAGTTGTAGAACATCAGCACTTCAATCAAAGCCCAAATACCAAATATAGCGTACATAGCTGCATGGCCATAATTGTTTAAATGTTCTTTCACAAATCCTCCATCTTTTCCTATCAAGATGAACGAGTTTTCTGGACATAGTTCAAGCAATATTCCAATGATACATAAAGAGCACCTGATAATTGGCTCAGTAGGCCTGCCACGAAGCCACTTGATAGGTATAGGAAACCAAGTAGTTGTTTTAAGTGTAACAGAGCTGTTTTGTCGTGTTTGACATGACTTGTGATAAAGTTTTAATACGTTTGCCCACCACCACAGGCCTTGCAAAAAGAAAAACGACCCAGGCACAAAATGGCCCCCAAAACTTCCCATTTCAGCTTAAGAAAAAAACTTCACTTATAAGCTTTTGCTCAAGTTTGTCCTCTCAATAGTTAAAATGCGATTGAATAGAGGTGGTTATGAAGAGTCAGTGTTGACTAGTATGCATGCTTGACCGTATAGTGTACACAGGTTGGAAACCCAGACGATATTATACCGTCTTCGCTTGATCTAAACTGGGTCCTACCCAAAAATCTAAATTTAATCTAAACTGGCTGAAGCGCGGCATAGTTCCATTGTTTTCCATTGTTCCTTTTGGCCAATCAAATCGTTAGTTTTGCCTTGTTGTTTCTTAGAGTTGCTCATTTTCGCGCTCGTTTATCAATGAACCTAACATAACCATATTAACTATGACATAACCTGAAGTATACTTGAAAAATGAAAAAAATTCCGAGCAGTGGTTAACATTGTGTTCATGTCCCCGTCGATTGTGGCAAGACCATTACGGGAAAACTGAAATCAAAACTTTGCAACACAAACAGCCAGTAATTTAAACTACAACGAACCAACACGAAGTCAGTGTTCAACGAAACGCTATCTCAACTAACATAACATCAATGAAGACAGATTTATAGTTTCAACAACTAGAAAACGATAAAAAAACGAGTATATGATAAACGATTTTGTTGACAAAACCGACTTGCACGAAGAATAGAATGCGATGATCAAGAAGTCGGCTATTACTGTCAAGACTGAGGTCCACATCAATTATATACTATTTTTAAACATTTTGTAACGATACAAATGAATCATCAAATCTTTTATATGAAGTTTCGCAACACACTCAATGAAACAGTATGCTGCAAATATTTAATAAATAGAGGTTAATAGAGTTTAAATCCCATTGCCTTCAATCGATCAGTATATAGAGCTGTATGAATGATAAACGAGAGTAAAACAGTGATTTATACCAGTTTGAATCGGGATGGAAAAATTTTTTTCATTTTCATCCCGTTATAATACTCTAACCCTAGCATTAAAAAAACAGCATTTTTTTAGTATGAATTTTTTTCATGGGACAACTCGTTTATGTATTGCAGGAACAGCACAACAAATACCAAATCAGTTTATTTATATAGCAATAATCACCCCCTTGCAGACAGTATTACTAGTTCTAGCTAGTCACCTCAGCGTAACAACAGAATTCTCTGCATACACAAGTGTGACCACAGTTTAGTCAAATTCACAGTTTAGTCATTTATGGTTATTAATAATAATACCAAATATTTCACCCAATTCAGTTATTTCACTCTATCCAATTATTTCACTTTATTCAGTTATTTTTGACTCTATAAAAATATTTCACTCCATTCCGCTATTTCATTCTATACAAATATTTGATTTCACTCCATTCAGTTATTTCACTCTTACTATAAAAGTATTTCACTCCAGCTATTTCACTCTATAAAAATATTTCACTCCAGTCATAGCTGTATAGTGATACTTGAGCTGACGTAATCCTTTGTTATTCATGTGCCAACCAGACAGTGCTTGGCCGTTATTTCAATAGAACCTATTGTAGTTCTGGTTGGCACATTAGCATAACAATTCATTTGTTTATAAACATAAAGTATCGCTATTTCACTCTATAAAAATATTTCACTCCAGTTATTTCACTCTATAAAAATATTTCACTCCATTCAGTTATTTCACTCCATAAAAATACTTCACTCCATATTTCACTCCATTCAGTTATTACACTCCATAAAAATATTTCACTCCATTCAGTTATTTCACTCTATAAAAATATTTACCTCCAGTTATAGTGATACTTGAGCTAACGTAATCCTTTGCTATTCATGTGCCAACCAGTGCTTGGTCGTTATTTCAATAGAGCCTATTGTAGTTCTGGTTGGCACATTAGCATAACAATTCATTTGTTTATAAACATAAAGTATCGCTATTTCACTCTATAAAAATATTTCACTCCAGTTATTTCACTCTGTAAAAATATTTCACTCCAGCTATTTCACTCTATAAAAATATTTCACTCCATTCAGTTATTTCACTCTATAAAAATATTTCACTCCATTCAGTTATTTCACTCCATAAAAATATTTCACCCCATTCAGTTATTTCACTCTATAAAAATATTTCACCCCATTCAGTTATTTCACTCTATAAAAAATATTTCACTCCAGTTATTTCACTCTAAAAAATATTTCCCTCCAATGAGCTATTTCAATGACTGTAAAATTATTTCACTCCATTCAGTTATTTCACTCTATCCAATTATTTAACTTTATTTAGTATACGGTCTGTCATCCTTGTATTATTAGACCTTTCAGCGGTTTTTGATACTGTCACTCATGACAGTACGAGAAACAAAATGGGCAGTAGAACTTGCGTTATCATAGTTTTCAATTGAGATTGTTTGGATGCTAAATACGTCGGCAAGCTTGTAACTCGCTTATGGGGGGACATTCAGTAGAACAAAAGATTATCAAATGGTGGACTAGAGGCCTAGAAATTTACGGCACTCCCCCAAGCATGAGCCCAAAAAAATTCGGCTTACTCTTGGTTAGCCGAGAAACAGGGATGTTCTTTCATGACATGCACATTGAGACTACTGGAAAATAAGATCGTTCATATTGTATTTGTTGTTGCTGTTTTTTCTAATATGTACTCTTCCTTATTGACTTTCTTATAACGGTTCTCACTTTTTCCCAGATAATGGGATGATTTTTATCTTATATTCTGCTTCACACTTGAACGATGCCAAAGTGTCAATTTTACTTTTTTTCCAATTTGAATAAAACCACATATTTTTTTCTGGACTAGCGGGGTGAATTTTATTGTAATAGATCGTTTTAAGAGAAATTATTGTCCGGTTTCTGGTATAGAGGGGTTCCGGTATACTGAGGTTCATTTTACAAAAGATATAAAGGGCACATTTCCGGACCAAAAACATTGCCCGGTATAGAGAGAATTCCGGTAAACTGAAGGTCTGGTACAGAGGGGTTTCAGTGTAGTTTTATTTTTTCACTTGTTTGTTTCTTTATTTGTTTGTTTGAATCAGGATGTTTTGAGGCCAACCTAACCAGTTATTTTTTGTTATTCAAAAATCAGAAATTAAAACCTAAATTTATAGAATTATGTGCCAAAAATAAAAAAATGGCAATTTTACAAAAATGCCGGATTTGTTTTACTTTATGCCAAAATTGGCTGTTTCATGGCTTTTCTGATTTCTGTTTTCTGATATCCAGAATTGAGAATTGACGTTTTTGTATTTCTACATTACGAAAAGCAAAAACGTAGATTAACAAAAAGGTTTCTAAACGGTTTTCGATGGATGCCTGCAAAGATTAAAACTCAAGATCGAGTCATTGGATTCCTGCCCCCATAAAAACAGAAATCACTTTTTTAACACAGCGCGCTCCAGTGCGCTCTACCCATGGAGGAGTACCTGGGGCTTTCTTGAAACGTCCGGTCAACGGGCTTATGTACAGTCCTTTCCCTCCTCTTCCCCTTCCCTTGCCTCACCACATGATATGGAGGGAAGAAATGGACAAAAATGCAATGAAATATTTAGCACTGATAAATGAGTCGTGCTTTTATGCAATTGATAGCAAGTCTTTGCTCATAAAATATCGTACCTCACTCAGTTATAATATCACACCATTCGCAAAATGCCGACTGTATGCAATTGCGATATGTCGTAAATAATGCGATACGTTGTACCTCGTGCGATATGTCGTAAATAATTCAAAATATTCATATTGCATGAGGTACGACGTATCGCATTATTACGACATATCGCATGTGCATACAGTCGGCATATTGCGAATAGTGTGATATAATTTAATTTAGCCCTCAGGCTCTCATCAAACAAATTTCAAAAAGTATTACAGGGGCGGCGGAACAGTAACAGCCATGGGGGGGGGGGGGGGGGGGGGCACTATAATCCCCCACCCCTCCCCTCCCCTCCCCACCTCCCACTCCAAAATCACAAAAAAATTTTTAACTGTGTCAACTCATGCATTAATGTCTTTTAACCAATATTTTGTGGGGGGGCCCGTGCCCCCCCGGCCCCCCCGGTTCCGCCGCCCCTGTATTAATAAATTGTAACGTTTTTTTCAAAAATTCTCCAATGTCAGCTGTTAATATCATATGAAGAGCAAATAAAAATATGTTATGTTATGTTAGTGAGGTACGATATTTTATGTGCAAAGAGTTGATATCAATAAAAGCACGATGTGGTGAGATCATGTGGTGAGGCAAGGGAAGGGGAGGGAAAGGACTGTACATCAGCCCGGTGACCGGAAGTTTCAAGAGAGCCCCAGATACCCCTCCATGGGTAGAGCGCACTGGAGCGCGCTGTGTTAAAAAAGTGATTTCTGTTTTTATGGGGGCAGGAATCCAATGACTCGATCTTGAGTTTTAATCTTTACAGGCATCCATCGAAAACCGTTTAGAAACCTTTTTTTAATCTACGATTTCTGCTTTTCGTAATGTAGAAAGTAAAACAAATCCGGAATTTTAGTAAAATTGCCATTTTTTTCATTTTTTGACACATAACTCTATAATTTTAGGTTTTAATTCTTAATTTTTGAACAACAAAAAATAACTGGTTAGGTTGGCCGCAAAACATCCTGATTCGCAAAATATCCTGATTCGTTTGTTTAGTTGGTCCGAATTTGGATTTCTAATTTCTGATTTTCGGAAAACAGAAATGAGGATTCTGATTTCTGATTTTCAAAAAGCATAAATCCGGATTCTAATTTTTCAGAAAACAGAAATAGATCAAGGACAATTTCTGATTTGTGAATACTAGAAATCGAATATTCAGGTTGGCCGCAAAACGCCCTGATTATTTCAACCCATTCAGTTATTTCACTCCATTCAGTTATTCCTCTCCATTCAGTTATTTCACCCCATTAACTGAATAGAATGAAGTAACTGGATGGGATGAAATAACATTTAGTGTTTGCACTCTACTACCCGTGGGAATGCACCAATATTCAAAACATAATATTAAATACCAATGGTTTAGTTGTGATTCTTTTGTCAATTTACCTACAATTGAGGCTAATTAGCCTGAGCAATCACAAACCTGAAACTGGACAGGTCTGGTATAGAATGTACAGATTTGTACTGAATTTGTCACTAAATAAAACAGAAAATTAATGATTTTTCACCAACACGTCACAACTATATAAATTAAAACAAGATGCTATACAAAATAATACTACAAATGTATTTCTGTTTTCCAGATATTTCTCCATGATTGGTCTCTTTCCCAAGATAACGGCTGTATAGTAAACAGACAGATAGTTTAACTAAGCACAAGTGTGATAAGCCTGGCTTTGATTTACAGCATACAAAGACACAGTGGTACTAGACTCATTATTCCTGATATCATTGCAGTTCTCAATTATTAGAAAACCACTGTAGACCAAGGCGACACAGTTGTTCATATCTCTTTACGAGAGTAAGCAGCATAAATTACAAGGGATGTTTGAGAGAGTATAAGGACCTTTCCTTTACAGTAATAATATTCATAATAATAATATTATAATGTTTAGTTGTACATTGCAAATTCAAATTTGTTCCAAGTGCTAGTGAATAAAAAGGATGAAGCACAAACAAGTCGCAGTTATAAACAATAATTACAAAGAACAAATAATATAGAAGCTGCTACAGAGAACAAATGATGACCATATGACTTGAGATTATACCACTTTGATGATAGCAATATTATTTTGTGATGATGAACAAAGACATAGTTCTTGGATCATAATTATGTAGAGTGCAAATGATAAATTCGTGAAACACTAATTACTAAATAGCACTAAATAGTGCTAATTAAACAAAAGGAATTTTATTGCCATAAAATTGTACTATTTAGTATTACTAAAGTTTCACGGATTAATTATTTGCACTCTATCAGAGAAATGTCATAAACAGCTTTGTGGGTTAACATAAGATTAAGATTTTTTATAAATTAAAGTATTTTATATTTCAGTCACTTTTAAAGTGAAATAAATAAATGAATTACTGTATTAAATAAATGCTGTAAATAGTTATCAATGTTTCTTAACAATAGAAATAAAGCCACACCAACCACAATTGAACATTCTGTTTATTTAATTGTGACCATGCAGGGAATTAACAGTCTATTATTGCTTGATACTACTACAACACAACTATAAGTACCACTACCTTCCTGTCCTCTATGTACTAGCCTAGTTTAGTGCTTCTTTTGTCAGTCTTTAGGCTGGAATACATGCTCTTTCCTATACAATTATACAAAATAACACATTTTTGAATAATTTTGACAAAGCACAATTTTATTTCATACAATCATGTTGCCAGGGAAACAGCCAATTTTGTTTTATTATTTTGTTAATGTAATAGTATTCTCACTCAATTGGGAAAGTAAGATCAACAAAGAAAATTGCATTTATTTGATATTAGAAATAAATGTAATGCAAACATACATTTTTGCTGAACTGCTTCAAAACACATGCTAATCCAAAAACATCAAAAAAGTATCACCTTGCTCATTTAAACACTGCCTGGGGATTGTTGATTGGTCTGACCATAAACTTGTCACTTTTCATATACTTGGCTATGGTTGGTAGAGCCTGTGTAAAATAATAATGCTACCATAAGTTCAACTCTGAATCAATACTTTTATTTATTTATTTATTTTATTTCTGCTGTTGTGGACCATCTACATTTTAACTATATATGGAATTGATATACTTAAGGAACATTGATTTATGACTGGGGCAGAGACAGGTGAAATATGAAAAGCCATGTATGATTTTTTTGAACCTCCCCCTCTTTTTTAAACTCAACATGATGCAAATTCTCATCAAACATATGAATATGTGACCACATTCCTTTTAACATCGCCCCCTTCCCACTATTTTCACTTCCAGAAGTAAATCATAAAATTAGCATTACAATGAGTATCCCGGAATGCCCTGCAGTACATATATTACTGGGACAGCACACTCTGTTCACTCTTGTTCCAACCACAAAAGTGCATGGCGAGACTACCCACCTGCCCTGACATGACTTTTTAGTCCTGCCTGTATCGCATTACATAACAATATGTTAACTTTACTAAATAACCCCAGTCCCTTAGATATATAAAGACAAACACTGACAGACAGATGGTTTATGACCAAAAAAAAACCCCGTCGCTTTCCAATAAAGTTTTTTTAATAGTAGTCTTGAGGCTTTCGTGCTCAGTCATATCAAATTGTTGAAAAGCCGATTTCAACAATTGAAAGTTTTTTTTAATGTTGCACAATGTTGCCCTCTCTGAAAGGCCACCAGGTTAAATCACAGGCACCCCAGGTTCTAGGCTTTTAATAAATAAATGAACAATATCATAGCATTTAATTATAACGATTCAGCTACATCACAACTATATGTCACCCTTGTTACGTAGTTGAATAGTTATATGTGCTATGATATATTATTTGTTTTGATTAGTTTATTTATTAAAAGCCTAGAATTTGTGCTGTCTGCAGTTTAAAGTTGACTTGCTTGATTAAAGGTGGGATATATGTTCGCCATTAACTCAATCTTATGCTCACTCTTATTAAAATCAAACATTTTTGTCCTTATTTTTGTATGTGATTGTGAAAACAAAGGCAGATATTTATGGACACATTGCTTTAATAGCTTAATTCCCCATGACCAAAGCAAAGAACAAATATAATCATGCACAATGGATCAATGACAATGAGGCTTGCGTTTTGGCTAGGAGAGATATCTACTTGTAAAAAGAATGGACGACTGTCATGAAATCTAATCGTGAGATGCATGCAAATCACGTTACTAGCAAATAAAATCTCTGTCTAAAGGCCATTCAATATATTAATTATAACACGATATGACATATGACTACACAATAGTAAAGTGAGACCCTGCTAGGATTACAACTGGATATGTAACAAGACTGTCACACCCTCATTTTGAATACTTTGGTCACACGGCAATTAATCCATTTAATCCTAATGGCAGTCTCAAAGTAGGGAAAATTAGAGTTTATATCCAAGAATAGTTTTGAATCTCTTACCTCAATCCGCCCAAGGTACTCCTGGAAAATAAAGAAAATTGACAGGTAAATGTTAAAAAATAACTAAATAACTAAATGAATGATTATGATCACATAAACAAGGAATGTCACATTACTAACAGTATTTTTCACAAAGTTCTGCACTTATCCTGAAAAATGATACTGCAAAAAGTAAATGTCAAATGTAAAGCTTTTTAACACAGGAGTGTCTGTCTTAATCAGTAGCTGCTGTAGTATTACAGTGAGAATCAAAAAAGCATGGGTATAAACAGAAATATTCAAGGAATGTTTCAATTGGTCACACACAGCATACTACAGACCTATCTGCATAAATACAAATAATTTACCACCACTGTTTGGATTGAGTCAAATGCCAATGGGCATACCATTGTGCATCTAGGGGGAGGGTCATGGGAGGTAGCAGCCCTCTCTATGAGAGTGATTGATTTTTATCCCATCTATTAATAATGATACACTTTCTTCATGCAAAAACCCACTCCTTGAAAAATCCTAACAGAAACATTTGAATGTCTTATGACACAATTGAAGTTCTTTAGGTACTATAGCTTACCTTAAGGTTCTTGTGTGGTTCTAGTAATGATGGTTCAAGGGCTTTGTGTTGGTCAAGCAGCTCATACATAACAAAATCAACAAATGTTATCTGAAAGGAACAAAATAAAATCAGACTGTGTAGACTTTGTCAAATTTGAAGGTGTAGGGTCCCATTTGAACTTTGTGTGATTGGTTCCAGTGATTAAAAAAAAAAAACACTTTATCTATTTCACAACAATTTACACTGTCATTTGATAGAAAAACTATAAGAATCAAGGAGGCTCCATATAGGTTTGGATCTTAGTGATTTAAGGAATTTTCCAAAAAAAAAAAAAAAAAAAAAAAAAAAAAAAAACAACAACAAAAAAAAAAAAAACAACAAAAAAACTGCCCTGAAAGCTCAACGGCGGACTTTATTTCAAAGACTTTGCATCAAAGATGAATTTATTGTAGAAATGATCATGTGACTGGTCAATGGGAAAATCTTTAATCAGTTTTTTTTTATTAAAAGAAAACCTAAAAACAAACAAACTAAATGATGTTAGTTTATACTGACAGATTCTCCTCATCGAGAGTTAAAATTAGTTATTACCGGGTAATAAAATATCTGTGAAAACGTCAACCTTAGGAGACTTGATAAAAAAAACTTTAAATATTACCTCAGAACTGTACTTTACCTTATCTCCTGCAAGGAACTTCTTTTCACCAAGAAAATCAGCATAACTTTCAATTTTTTTTGGAATGGCTTCAAGGTAGGCTTTCTTGTTTTCTTCCTATAATTTTGAATTCATCAGTTAACTATTTATAAGCACATATATCATTCATTCATGCTAATATTAATAAATTTTTGTTTTTGAAAATGATGTGTTTGGAAAAGTACTTACAAAATTTTTGGGATTATAACAAAGACGGACAAATCCATTTCTGAAATCCATCAGCTGTTGGTAAATATAAAAAGAACAATCTTAATGGTATAACATTCAATTGAACTGTGTAATGTGTTATGCCATCACATGACAACAATCTAATGTTTTAATGCAAAGGATCATGGTCGTCAGAGAGGGTCACACTGGATTGAATTGTATAGTTTGTGTGTTGAATTTTGAGTACAAGTAAAGAAGATTTATTTAGTTTTATGCTTTAGTTAATTTTTAATAAACTCAGTTTTAACTTGTTAAATGAAATTTATTTGGTGAACTCTACTCATTCACAGCTTTGAATGAGGTATATGTAATGTAATGTAATGTAGTGCTTATATAGCGCATTTTCACCCGATGTCTCAATGCGCTTTACAATTTTTAATATTTTATAGTATGTAATCCGGATTTACAAGCATGAGGTTGATTAGTAATTAGTATGTATTAGTGTAGGCCTATCACCGAGGATGGTCGTTACCTGCGTCCTCAGTCGTTCTTTTACGTCCCCCCGTTAATGGTTAATGTGTAGTGTGGCGAGACGGGACCTCCAGTTTATCGCCCTTATCCGAGAAGATGCGAACCCTTACAATTATAAATCGAAGAACATTCTCCTCAATTATTTAAAGACCCTGAGTGATGGACCATCAGGTCCGGTTAAGGGTTCGAACCCGCAGCCTCCCGGTTAACAGCCAACGCTCTCCCAACTGAGCTAACCTGTTAAACGGTGAGCAATATCCTAAGCAAAGGTTTGATAAACTCCAGCAAAGTAATTCCATGTGAAGGTTAGCAAAGTGAGTGTTTTGAAGAAGACCATGGACAGGTGCTTTTCTATTGGAAATGACTGTCAGACATCACATTATGTGGAACAAATACATTTTGGCGATTCTATCCAACACATGAACAAATGCTGCATATAAAAGACCAGACTTGGGTGATTATGTATCCATCAACATTGCTTAACTTCGATGACAGGTCATGGTAGTTCCCAGCAAATTACATTTTCACTGTGACAGTCATCAATGCATTTCATACAGGGGCGGATCAAGAGTGATGGGGGGAGGGGGTATGCATCTCCTGAACTCAGACAATCAAAAACAGATTTTTGCTAACATTCTTTTTTATATATGACATCATCCACTAATGCTGCACCCTCTTATGGGAAAAATCCTAGATCTGCACCTGTCATAAGTAGGTTAAACCCACCAAAACCATATGAAATAGCAATGACAGTGTCCCAGTGTTCACAGTGTTTGCAAAGTGTTTTCATAGACAGTCCTTGTCATAAATCTATATTTTGTAATTAGTGACGTCATAGATGCTCAAAACTAATGAAGAGGGGGTATCAAATCCCAAATCCAAGACAGTCTAATTTGCATCTAAATGCTTGACTTATTGGACAAGTTTATAGATATTTTAAGCTATAATAATTGAATTTTTGTTTTTGAATTTTGGCAAGAATATAGTTACGTAATTTCAAAAATTATTAAATTTTGAGCTCTTGCAGAGATTGAAACTGGACAATAAGAGCCAAACCCAATTCATATTTTTGAATTTATTCATCCCAGTCCCAATAGAAATATCCCAATTCCCAGCCTTTAAAAAGTGGTAAAGCCCAATTACCATTTTACCCTTTAGGACCCTCTTTGCAGGTTTTGCAGTTAGTAAAAATTGCTTGCCTCATTTTCCATCATATCAACTATGGCTCTTTCCTTTGCAGTCTCTCCACACAGGTTGTGCTTTCTTGCAATATGACGCAGGATCTGCAAAAAAAGATATCAAATCAAAGTCTTTTCAGAAGAGACAGAAGGTATGGTGATACAACTGCAAATATTAAATACTATTCTGACACAATCTTCACAAAAAAAAAAAAAAATGTTGTGTAAATTCTCCTTTTGAAAAACTTTCACATTCTTTAAATTTCACGTGCCTCCATTTTTTATTCAATTTCATCAAAGGAGACTCCCTATAATTATCTATTCAATGTTTGAATTGTATTTGACATGCGTGAGATTAGACTAAATGTCTTATGAACAAGGCCCAAGTCTTTCCATTATGTACACTCAAATACGTGATTATTGTGTTCAATATAAATGTGGATTGAATTGACATTTTATGTCCATTGGATGATGTGGATCAAGTTGACCATTTGAATTGACTTTGGATCAAATTGAATGGCATCCTAGGATCATGGTGCATATTAGACAGGCCTTCCAAAGGCTGATGCTTGCATGATCATGTCAGTTGTTTCTGCATAAGCATATTTTATTAAGACTTTGAAAACTTTTTTTAGTTTGAACTGTTTTTACAAAGATTGTAGCTATATACTGTATATAATGTATTTTTAGAAGACATTACTAGCTAGCCATCTTAATCAAACTAGGGACTGCTCTTTGCAAAAATTAATATGGATCACAAACTATAAAAAAAACAATACTAATTCAATTGTACTTACCGCATTACTTTGGGTTATTTTAATGTCCCCATCGATATAATATGGGAGCTATAATATACAGCAAAAATATATTATCAATTTAGGAAATTACATGAAGCTTATTTGAATTAAATGAGCACTAAATCCTGATGACATTACACAATATTGACAGCAAAAATGGTCATCACTGTTGTAATCATGAACTACTGTTTAATTACCAATAGTAGCAAAGTACGTCAGGGAGTTCTCAAAAATAAGCAAAGTGAACATTTATATATTAAACTAAAGTCAAGTGACTCAAGTATCTTTCCCAGCCTATCACAGCTGGTGAATCTTAGAATTGGTCCTCAAAACTAGGTATTGGGTTATGTTTTCTGGAACGGTTTTAGAAATTTCACTGTTAGCTAGGGTGATGGTTAGGGTTAAGAGTATTCAATTCTTCCTATACTGCATGTCACCCTTTTCACTGTGCCCTGGTCATGTGACAAACTCTTATTTCACCATTATGTAAAAACTCAAATAATACTGCCCAAAAGACATGACCCTCCATTTACACCCAGTATATCTTTAAAAAAGTGTAAAATCATCATTTTCAAAGTACAATTCTGCATAGACATTCACAAGACAAACATGTTGACTTAGAAACTGTTAACTAAAAAGTAGTATAAATCTTGCTAGGGGTTATAGGTTATATAATACCAAGAAAAGCGACCATTGTATCTATGACATAACACATGAAATATAAGCTATCATACGTTAGGAAAGTCCAGTCCAAGAGTGAACTTTTCTTTCATCCAACTATCCCTGTTGTAGTCAGGACCTGTGGAAAAAATGCAGGTGAATTAATTATCAATTCAATTTTTATTGAGTAGACACTAATCAGTTTGAAGAATCATGTTACTTTATCCTGATTATGTCTAAAAAAATACAGGCAGTAGTTCTTTTAGCTACAAGTAAGCTGATCTCCCAAGAAGCCGATGGTGCGCCCTTTCCCCCTCCTTCTATCTAATAGATGATCTGAAAAATATCATATGCCCTAAAAACCTGATCATTTATAGAATTTTTTGATGAGCAAATTAAACTAAAATGATGTCAATTCTCATTTTACTATGCAATATTAAACATTTGTGACCACCGGTGCCCTCCCCCTAATTAGACAAGTACAGACTGTCAAATATAATTGCGAGAGTTTAGTAAGATTGTCACAGTAGGTTAAAACTGCATGCCAATTCAATTTCATGGTATTGAAAACAAGATTGGAATATAATATTTTTTCATGAAATTGGATCAAATTTATTTCTGATTTGATTTGTCTTAAAACAAAATAGTTTTTCCAATGTGGCCCATGTTGCAATGACATTTACCATTTTATTTATAGTCAGTTTATATCTAAGGTTAGTTTTATGTTAGTTATATCTCATGATCTTACCTGGCCCACAGACATATTTCTTGTCTTCAAATTCTTCTCCAACATAATTTAGCAGTAGTCTGATTGGTTGAGCAAGCTAGAATAAAATTACAAAACCAATTATTGTGGGGTTAATGTAGTGACATCCAATCCACAGATCTTTTCATGTGGCAATTGGTTTCCAGTTTGATTGATACCTGAATTGCCACACCTCATCAATCAATAAAGAAATGATCATGGGAAATCCGTTCAATGAATTGCTGGCCTTTTATACCAGTTATAGATATTTGATATTGGTTGCCTTTTGGCAATGGATAACAAATCAATTCCCAAACAAAATCCCTTGATTAATAAATGATATCAATAACCAATAGATCACCAATCGAATACCAATCAATAGGCATTTATCTCACATACAATCCCGCGTTCTGACTAATGAGGACTCAAACTTGATTTGCTTATAAATAAATGCGATGCGGACCTGTTTGATTTAGCAGCACTGTAAAATCCTAAAAAGTCATCTTCAGCAATTTTTTCTGACTCAACTACAACATTCACAATTAATATGTATTCAAAAGAGAACTTTTACTTGATCTAAACCTTTACTGTGCTGATCGCCGAACCGTGAACACCTAACAAAGTTTTGTACAAGTTTTTGACAGGTTTTTGACAACTTTGATGCTTTTAAGTTTGTAGATAACCAATCACAGCTCATCATTGTTCTAGCCAGGAGGCCTTGTTTCATTGCTCTTGACATTTTGTCAAGATCGGGGCTTAGAAAAACCTGTCAAAAACTTGACTGTACAAAACTTTGTCAGGTGTTCACGGTTGGGCGTTCAGCACATTAACATTAAGTACCAGGCTCTTTGTACGTGTTGGCCTATTGGTTAAGTCATCGGTCTTTGGACCGTCCACTGGCCCAGGTTCGATTCCCAGACTGGGCGATCATGTTGTGTCATGTTGTGAGGTTTGGGGAATAGCTTACATTAATAAGTATTTAAGTAGACTATATTCTTTAGCAAAAGAGCTTTTAGATTTGGCTATGCTAACACTTTTACTATGCAGTATTGATGATACTTATTTAATTTTATATTTAATTAGATTTCAATATAATATAATTTCTATGAATTTACAATGATTTTTATTGATATATATTATTGTACTTATGATTTTAATGTTCTCTTAAATTACTTTCTTTATATTTTGTAAATGGGCATGTTTTGTTGCCTCAATATATTAAATAAAATACTATGTGTGCGGCCGAAACCATAACCCATAATAACTTTATTTGTAATTGAGTCACAAGATTCCGAATATCACTATGCTATAAAAAAACTTCATAGAGGAGTTCAATTCTTCACAACTATTAATTAAAGTTTACTATTCTTACATTGTCGCATGTTCCGATTTCAATTATTCCAGGACGAAAAAAAACTCCAAAAAGAAAAACAAGCGTCTATTGATACACAATGAAGATACACAAGAACACGGACAAAAGGTGCATAGTACAACGATAACCTAACACTTACAATTAATCAAAGCTATTCTATTAATAATACCGTCTTCAAACGACCATACCGAAGTACACGCGGCACATTAAAACCACGCTATTCCACGTAGAAAACAACAAAACTAAGATTACAATTTCATAGATAACATTCTTAGGATACTTACACCTCTAATATCCCAGTAAGCTAGCACAGGAGCCATTTTTGAAAAGAATACGAACTAAGTTCTTCCAACAATAGAAAAACTAGGTGGAAAGTTCAGAAGAAAAGACTGGGTTGTGGGAAGCGAAAGACTGGGGTAGAGAAGCTCCTAGAATCTTGGGCTTCCTGTGTCATTAGACTTTTGTACATTTCATTTGCTTTGGCATTAAGAATTCATTCTTGAAATTTTGACAACTGCAAATATTTCCAAAAGTTTTTTTTTAATTTCTTCTTTCTGTAGTTGCAGAGTTTATAATCTGTTAGTCTTCTGTCCTAACTTGTACATGCCATAAACATGATTTGTGATAAAATGGTCTAGCTGGCGAAGACCCCTTGATGCACATCTTTTTCGTTTTTCACTTTTCTTTATTTCGCAGTCAATTTTTCTCAGTTCAGAAACCCTTAGACCCTATTTAAGCAGTCACGACTCAAATGCTTATTATATTCAATCGGTTCCAAACCTTCATCCAACCATTATAATAGACTACAATGTCAGGGGCAGCGGAACTGGGGGAGGCGGTGGGGCACAAGCCCCCCCCAAATATTTTTTTTAAGGGGGAGGGGGGGGGGTACTCGACCCCATCACAAAATATTGGTCAAAAGACATTAATTTAATGCATTAGTTTACACAGTTAAAAAAATTTTGTTTTGTGATTTTGGGGTGGGGACTTATAGTGCCCCCCCCCCCCCCCCCCATGGCTGTTACTATTCCACCGCTCCTGAATGTTTATACGAGTTGCAAAGTTGAGATTGATAATTTCATATAAAGTTATAAAGGGGGATGGGGATTTGCAATTTTTAATTATCCATCATTTGTGAAAGTGTGCAAATGTTTTTAGCTTTGACAGGGGATCACCCTTTATTAGAGGAAACATTGTTAAGGTATCAGGGGACCCTAAAAATTGATGTCCACAAAACGCCTTGTGGCGCGCGAACTATTATAGATACTACTATAAAAGTATACATTTTCTTAAATCTGAATAAATGGAGATTACAATGGTTTAAAAATTATTTTGATAAAATTGATTGTTATCTTTTTCAGTAAGTGTTTTATGATTCTCGACCGCCTCATTTCACTAAGTTCCAGGAACATGGGATTTCAATCGATTGTGTTGCATCGATGTAGCTTTAGATGTCGAAACAAAAGGTGTCTCAGTTTTTTTATATCTTGCCGCATTTGTGAATTATTACCAATTAATGCCAAAAACTGCTAAAAATGACACTTTTCAACTTTAACAGCAAATATTTTTGCAAAGAATATGTTAATCAAAAAAATGAGACACCGTTTTTGAGATCGGACTTTCCTCTAAACGATAATGTCATTTGTTAGTTTATGTAAAGTAATCCTGTGTTCCTGGAACTCCGCGAAAAGAGGCGGTCAAAAATCATAAAACACTCACTTAAAAAAAATCAATGGATCACATCAAAATAATTTTTATACCATTGTAATCTCCACTTATTTAGCTTCAAGAAAATGTATACTTTTATAGAAGTATCTATAATAGTTCGCGTGCCATAAGGCGTTTTGTGGACATCGGTTTCTAAGGTCCCCTGATACCTTAAGATTTATATATTAAGGCTTTGAAAAAACTCACATCTCTCATACTTGCCTGGAATTTTTAAAAAGACCCCTAAGAGATAATAGCCTACATTTAAAAAGGGCATGGGAAAGTAACAGATATAACAGAATATAAGAAAGGGAAATTCCTGGGGAGGTGGGTACTCCCTTCAGATCTGGGTAGGGGTGTTCCGCTGGGATCCTGTAGGGGTTGCCCTGTTTATGACAGAAAATATCTAACCTCCATACCATAACTTATGAAAAAATGATTGAATTGTATAGCTGTTCTAGTATATATATCACAAATATTGAATGATGGAAGTAACAATCTAATTCAAACACAGGCAGCCCAAGCTCATTATCTGTCAATATTTATAAAAATCATAATATTTTTAACCCTCTCCATACTAAAAATTTAGTATGGGGAGGGTAAAAATTAAAAAAAGGCTTTTTTGTATTTATTGAGACTTCTTTAATGACCTTGATTTGTATTCTTAACTTATTTCAAGTTTAAAACTGAAATGTTTTTTATAAATATTGACAGATAATGAGCTTGGGCTGCCTGTGATTCAAATAACAAATTAAGAATCATTCCTGGACCCTGAGTATGACAGGAAATTTTGATTAAAAAAACACACCCTTTTCAGCGGATCATCCCCATATATTTGATATAGGGCAATTTAGGCCAAGTAAGTAAATGTAAGAAAATCAACTAATATTAGCCAGACACATGTATGTATAGACTGAGATATATAAACAAATATAGCTCAGATAAACAGACCAAAACCAGGCTGGCATTGGCTGAAATGAAATTCACCAAACTAAATGAGATGGGCAGCCTGTGGATTTTTCATTGTGAACATTGTTAGAACAACTTCAGTTGTTAGTTTTGACTAAATTTATACCTAGGATTTTATTAGTTGATATACGTTTTCTCTGTATCAATTACTTTTCAAACACATCTAAAGATTTTCTGGAATAGTTGTGCTTTTCAGGCAGTGAGATACTGAGTTAAGGAGTTTCTAATAATGGACAGACTTACACTAACCCATGGCATAATCGCTATGCCTTTTCGAGGCTGTAGCCACAAAACTCATTAATGTGAATAATAATCAATATCAACAAGGCAAATTTACTTACAAACTGACTTTTAACTGAATATGTGGTTTATTCTATGCCCAGTGAGAAGTCTTGACACTACAGCTAAAATTATATAAAACTATACTAATATATAATAAAAATATATTATAATAGGCACATCACTATACTTCCTATCTTAGTTGACTTGTTGCTTCTCTTATCACCATTTGGAATATATGTTTCTCTCTATAAATACATGTCTTTTCCTATAAATATACAAATAACCTCATATTAGTTACAGTCAGTAATGCGTACAATCAAGTCAAGTCAAGTCAATATTTATTAATAATAAATTTCAATATAGAGTTCCAGTGATCTGCAACTAATTAAAACTATTCTAAGGCAGGTCACTGGATTGTTGAAGGAAAAATTGATGATCTAATTCTAAAATAATTATTAAAAAAATTATATGTGCAAGTTATACATTTAAATAAGTTATAAACAAAATAACATTACAAACAAGTGATTAAAACAAACTTAATATAATAAAATAATTTCCAATTCATTTATCTTCCTTATTACAATGACAGGGATAATGATATCCAGTTAAGAGGCCACAAACATGGTTTGATACAAAGAAGAATGGGAACTTGTTTTATTTGCACAATTAGCAGGTAATTAATTTGTACAAAATCTCTTTCAAAATGATTGTTGAATATTATATCGGCTTAGGTATACAAGATAACATGCCGCTGTTACCCAGTATGCATTGCTGTACAAAATGGTACTCATACAAATTTCATTAATCCACAGCATGCAACTGTTGGACAATTGATTGGACCACAATGAAATGTGATATCCCCAAATACAGGATGCCTAGATTTACCAATTGAAAATATCATGATTTTTCAGTATTATCTTACATGCTCTTCTTTATCAAAAGACAAATACAGAGTCTTAACATGTGCCAAAATGCTAACCAAAATAATGCACGTGAAAATCAAAACTACCAAATATTGTGCCAAAATATAGCACCATGCTACATTACTGCAAATCCTGCACCTCTCTTGTTAAGCTTGATCTCACAAAAATTAAGTACTGTTTTACCGCTGAAAGTATTATTAGCGCAATTGGTAGAGCATCAGACTTCCGAGCAGGAGGTCAAAGGTTTGAGCCCTGTGGCCGGAACAACACTCAGGGTCTTAAAATAATTGAAGAGAAGTTGCTGCCTTTGTTTCTCTATCTGCAAATGGTAAGACCTTCTTGTCCTCTTGGATAACGATGTAAAATCAGAGTTCACAATCATATACATGTACTCTAATCCAGTTGTGGACATTAAAGAACCACTGAGGACACAGGTATGACTATCCTCAGTGTCTGTACTTACTAACATCGGGGGGCACTAATCACTGACACAAACTCACGTTTGTAAACTGTATATAGCAGTCCGCAAAAAAGTCCCCCTAAAGAGCCAGATTGGAAAAAAGAAATGCTTTATCTGTCACCCAACAACGATACACACATACCTACATTTCCTTGCTTATCTAAAAACTGCCCTGGGATTGTTGATTGGTCGGGCATGGAACTTGTCACTTTTCATATACTTGGCTATGCTTGGTAAAGCCTGTGTAAAATAACAATACTACTATCAAATAGATGATTGGCAGAC
Source organism: Diadumene lineata (assembly GCA_918843875.1). Taxonomy (NCBI): domain Eukaryota; kingdom Metazoa; phylum Cnidaria; class Anthozoa; order Actiniaria; family Diadumenidae; genus Diadumene; species Diadumene lineata. Next base: position 9,516,328 of record OU974077.1, read on the forward strand.
ATGAGTTCACGACCATAGGTCAGTAGAAGGTCTGTAAGTACTGTTTAATAAACGAGCAGGAGTGTTTTATCAGGTGTAAAAGCCCGAGCATAGCGAGGGCTATTAGACCTGATAAAACACGATCTGCGAGTTTATTAAACTGCTTCAAAAACGCCAATACTTATTTATTAAGTAATATCAAATGCGAAAATGCTTAAAAAAGTAAAAAAATGTAAGTTTGGTCAGAAAACATGACTGTATAAAGCATGAGCAGTTGAGTAAAAATGTACATATTTTTGATCCCACATTGAAAGACCACTGAACAGTGGAAGACTGCTAGCTTCTAAATCATCTTCAAATGCTAGTGAAGGTCTATGATGACAATGCAACTGAGACCTTTTCTAGAGGCATCCAATAAGGGTTTTCTCATTAGTATGCTTTATATAAAATTTTATGTTCATTAGTATTCTTTATATAAAGCATACTAATGAGAGTGTTTTATCGGTTTTAAAAGCTCATGCACGTGATCAAACTGGCTATTCCAATTGGCCTAAGAGCTCATTAATTATTCATGAGTTTTCGAATGTACGGTTACAGTGCCCATGAAAATAGTTTTCAAAATATATAATCTTATCCAATTTCAAACTTTGAATCAATTGAAACTATAACAAATTGGTATATCAAATAGTGTATTCTTTACCTCAATCCGCTCCAGGTACTCCTAGAAAAAAGACAATTAATAGCCATACAATTACATAAACGTCAATATACTATATTATGTACGGTCAATTCTCGACTTATGGACATCCCGGTACTACAGATACCTCGCTATTGGCGACAGCAAATCAATATTTGTCTCAAAGAAATCTATGGAACCAGCTCTCAGACTCACTATTGCAGACTCTATTATGGACACCAAGTTAGGGTCCTTAGGTTGTCTCTAGCAAGAGTTGATTGTATATACAGGAGGAGAATCTTGCCTTTTTTGATGCAAAACATATCATATTTATTATTACTGGTATACCTTAAGGTTCTTGTGTGGTTCTAGTAATGATGGTTCAAACACTTTGTGTTGGTCAAGCAGTTCATACATCCAAAAATCAATAAATGTTATCTGAAATATTAAAGATAATATTGGTGGTGACAATTGATGAGAGATATGATAGACATCCTGATCTTGTAACCATTAGCATAACGGACCTTAACTAATAAAGTGTAATGAAGCTTAATAAAGTGGATATGCTGAAAACACAAATGAGACTCTAAATTTAAATGTAATAAGGTTTAATTAAGTGTAAGATGCTAAAGACAAAAGTATATTTTCACTGGTCTTTGAAAAACACTCCATTCATTCACTCGTATATTCAATTTATTGACATCTACTATCCTCCCCCACATAAAGCTCATGTGGGCTTCCTTTATCTGCTTTAATTTTTGCCTTCTTTGGGATCTGACCGGATTGCCAAATTCAAAAGAAAAAGGAAGCCCACAGCCTACAAAGACTAGAGTCACATCATTATCATGTAATCTTGAACACAGTTTGCATTTTTCAACATGTCTTATTCCAGGGACTCAACACCTGGGGTAAGGGGGACTTAATCTGGATTTTGATAGGAATTGTACAATCAGAGCTACGTGGTCTCCACCTCACCCCTCCATATCAATGTTGTTTTCCACCCACACACTTGCTAAGACAACACCAATATCATAACAGAGGAGCACATTCATTTGGTATACTTATTTATATTTTAAACATTTACTACTAACCAGAGACATGAAATTTGTTTTATTTTATTTCATGCTGTATCAAGAAGTTTGTTCAAAATTTGAAGATTCATGTTTTAAATACCAAAAAGAGTTCTATTCTTTAATTATATAATACCTTATCTCCTATAAGAAACTTCTTTTTGCCAAGAAAATCACTTAAACCACTGAGTTTCTTTGGCATGGCTTCTAGGTAGACTTTCTTGTTTTCTTCCTATAATTCAAAATACATTATTTTACAATGAATAGTCAGTAAGTCAGTGGGGGAAGTGGTTTCCAGTGTGATTCTGCTCAATCTTTAGTTTCACCATTCTGTTTGACCACTTTTGGATAAGACTGGTTGAAAGGACCAAAATCAATATTTTGGCCATTGGTTCAAAATACTTTAAGATTTATGGGTCAAGATTTGCAAATAGTTGTTACAAGAATCCCTTACTTAAATACTATGCCCCGCCCCATACATTTTCTGTAAAATGTATCCAAATGAGAAACTACCATTACAATTATTGTACAAAGTAACCCCTCACAATGGCCAGCATAAAATAGGACATGTAGGATACAGGCAGAAACAGCGGTCCACAGATTGTTTGAACTGGCTGATTTTCAGTCAAAGGCCTAACAACAGTCTTCTTCAGATGATTTACTAAAGGCTTGTAATGCTATGCTGTTATCAAATAGTACACAGTTTAGATCTCAAGGTAATGCAAGGTTTCACTGCACAATTCTATTAATTTACCAAACAGACAGTATTCATTTGCCTTATATAAAATTATTTTGTAAAGAATCTTTAGACTGAATGCATTGAGTTATATGTAAAGCTCCAATAGGATACATTTATTTAGGGATTAATTGTTTTTTTTAAATAAAGTAAGCAAGTACTACACATGATTTGTCATGTATAGCTACCGACTAAAACAAAGTAGAAACTAAAATCAATGAAATCTGTCCCTGCTTAGCAAAACACATTACATATAATGTTTATAAGAACCAGAGTACCCCCTGGTCACCCCCATCAATATGGCCATTTTGTACATAGTCCCTTTGGTGGCCAGATAAAATGGCTTCAACTACATACATTTATACTTACGAAGTTGTTGGGGTAGTAACATAGTTGAACAAAGGCTCTTCTATAGTCCTCCAGCTGATGGAAAACAAATTATAAAAAATAACAAATCCAGGCCAAATCAAAGATCAATTGATCAGTTAATCTGAATCAATCATCAAACATTCAATCCATTACTTAATCCATTAATTATGTGTTTACACAAGGATTATTATTATTATAAATATCAATTAAAAAATAAACCTTCTTTGCCCTTCTAATTAAAATATCAGACTCTCAGAGCCATAAACAATCTATTATCTCTTGTTTTGCAAAATTTGCTTAAATTCAATGGATCAATTTTTCAGCATCACAAAAACGGCAGCAAAGAACATCAACTTTTAGTTAACAGAAGGCCCCAAACATTATAACACTTGTTGTTGTTGTATAATCTCACCTCATTCTCCATCATATCAACCATGTCTTGTTCCTCTGCTGTTTCACCACACAGGTTGTGTTTCCTTGCAATGTGACGCATGATCTTAAAAGTACAAGTTAAAAAAAGTGTGTTTACTTGCAACATATCAACAAAAACAAATTGCAATTATGACAAACCCGAGAAAGGTTTTTCGGTTTTTCTGAACATTTGAGTCGTTACAGTAATGTTCACATTTTCTCTTTAAAGTGTTTTTCAGAAATGGCTATAAGATGAATGTTGAGAAATACAGCAAAAGTCTTATATTTGAAACGTGTGCAGAATTGTACCCAGCGCAAAACTACAGAATTAATGCTCACCATCAACCAAATTTATCATTAGATAATTAATAAAAAAGAACTTTTGTTCATTGTACTTACTGCATGACTTTGGGTCAATTTAGTATCTCCATTGATGTAATATGGAAGCTATAAGACAGCAAGAACTATTAATAAGAAATGGTATCTGTACATCATGATCTATATGGTCATTTTGCAATCTCAAAATATTTGTTTAATGGACATTTGCCACCACATATAAATCCAAAAACCCAAGAACTATAATACATTATTTTATGAACGATTTTATTTTCAATATGATCTTCTGCACTTGATATTCTACTTATTCTTGACTGTTTGTGGTGACTATATCAGAACAACAATTAATGATTTTTCTAAGGATTAGTATTATAGCAAGAAGAGAGACAAATGATGAACTACTTGTGCTACATTATAATGCTTAAGTGAACTTATATCCACTAAAAATGTTGTAAAAATGAAGTCCAGAAATGAAAACAATATGCTATGATTAGTTACAAAAAGACCAAGTTTCAACTCACTATTCACAAGAAAACAGAAGTAGCATTGATTTTATTTAAAATTTCTTTTTTTAAAGAATTCCCCACCCAACAAACAAATCAACAGAAATTTCACAACTTTCAATAATTAATTATAATAATTATTTATTATTTTTGTTGAGTTTCATATTTAGAAGTTAAAATTTCTATATGCATTCAAATAGCCCAAATTGTATTCACAATGACATTACTGTATGAATATTAGCTAATATTATTACATTAGGAAAGTCCAATCCAAGAGTGAACTTTTCTTTCAGCCAACTATCCCTGTTGTAGTCAGGACCTGTGAAAATAAAAACAGTGCACAGCATGGTCACTTTCAATGTAAAAAATGTAAACTAACTGCTATTTAAGAAATTAATGTATCCAAATGATGCAAATCCAAATCGAATTATAGCTGCAACTGGTGCAGAATCCAAGATCAAGCATCTTTGAACTTTTTTAAAATGTTTCCTGTGGCTAGAGGTTAGTGCCTTCCATACAAAACATCCATCTAATATCCTTCTGGAAATTGAGTATATAATGAATCAGATGAAATCTTCCAAGTTTACATTGTTTAAATGCCAATTATCTGATATAAGGGACCGTTCATTTTTTGTCGGGAGGGGGGGGCTGGTGGTTTTTGAATTTTTTTCGGGGGAAATTGCATGGCCCCCCCACTTGAGAACAGTTTTTATTTAGTGGCCCACCCCCTCGTCCCTGCCTTATTCCCATGACCCCCCCCCCCCCATATTTATATATATACATATATAAATATGCATTTACGTTAAGTGCTATTGATTTTTCTTTACATTAATAACATTGAACATTAACATTTTCATGTGAACATTAAGGTTTCAATGTTTAATCATACCTTGGTACCCATTTAAAAGTAAAAATAATCGTTGGCATTTCTGTTGACAATTCTACGGCCAAAACGCGACACTAAAGGTGGTGCTTCATCCAGGGCTTCGTCATCGTCATTGTCATCACCAATAACTGAAAGAACAATGTCATTGAGCTCTTGCTCATCGTCATCACCATCACCATCATCTTCATCATCATCACTGACGTATTCATCTTCGCATTCTTCTTCGTCTGTATCTGCACATCCTTCTTCTACATCGGCGATATCCTCAAGTTCACTATGTGAGCTTATGAAGTGGTTCTGAATTAATATTATTTTCTCACCCTTTCTCTTCTTTAGATGATCACCAAGGTTGTGATGATGTAGATACTTATCCAGCTCAGAAACTCTAAGTTTCTTTAATTCATTTATATTTTGGACAAGCTGCTGCCATTGATAATCACCGAATGCCTTGTTGTTTGCCTTTTGCTTTTCTGTAGCCTTTTCTTGTTCTCTTTTTTCTTTTCTAAATGCTTTAACTTCAATGTGGTGAAGGTAATCTAAAACCAGTTTGGGCTTTACGATTAGTTTATCTGAAAATGTGCTGACACTTTCGGGATCAGAGGTGTTAATTTTCTTCTCATCAAACCACTTGACAAGCTGCATTCTGGGCTGCCAGTCATCCACATTTCTACCTTGCAGTGGAGTCTTACTATATGGCATATAGCTGTAATGAGGTAGAGCTGACCAATCGGGATATGGTCTTGGACACTTTGTCATAGTGGGTCCTACCCATGGCTTGCAAGATGAACATTGGTCGTTTGGACACTTGAGGAATTCTCGGTAGTTGTCACCCTCCTCATAATGTGAATTCATGAATTCCTCAACTTTTTTGAAATAGCAGTGTCCAGGCACTAGGTTTTTCTTCGACTCACCAGCTGTGTGATACTGTATTAAATATTTCGTATTGAAGAAGAACTGGAATTCTGAAAGTGAAATAGGATGTATTGATTTATTAAATTTATACATTTCACGTGCAAATGTATCATTTATATATTAAAACTATTAACCATTACACATTTAGTTAATAAATAAGTCTCATATAATCACCAAAAACAAACAGAAAACAGTATACAAATTAAACATGCTCCGTCACTGCATGATCTAGTAAAGAAAGCATCTTACAGAATACAGTACAATGACATGTAGAGTAACATACCTGGTCTAGGAGTCACATGAGCAGACATATACCCATGAGGACCTGGAGACTCATCTACTCTATCACAAACCTCTTGGCAACAGTACCATACATTACGTTCCACAAATTCTTCTTCAAGTGTCTAACCAATTCTTTAACGATTGTAAAAAAATGTAGAAATAAAATTGTGGCCCCCCCTTTGCAATACTTTATATTTTGTTTGGCCCCCCCTCTAGCAAGGTTTTAAAATAGGTGCCCCCCCCCTCAAAACCACCAGCCCCCCCCTCCCGACAAAAAATGAACGGTCCCTAAATACAACAGAATTAAATTATGGGATTGCCAGTCGAGAGTTGTGTCAGTGTTTAATTAGTTTTGGAATTTACAGTGGTAGTGTTATCATCTGTTTGATCAGTAAAATATTATTATCCACTAGGTGAATCTGAATCTAATTGCACCATATCCCATTTGAAAAGGCTGTTCACTAAAAACACCCCAATATACAATATTATGAGTTTGTATTGATTGATATTCCTAGTTATGAGTCACTTCTTACCTGGCCCACAAACATACCTCTTGTCTTCAAATTCTTCCTCTACATAGTTTAAAAGCAGTCGGATTGGTTGTGCAATCTAAAATAAAGTTACAAAAACATCTCTTCAAAAGCTATGTTGTTGCTTGTGACTGGTGTTTGTATTTCATGAACTTTTATCGAGGGTGGTGGCCTCATTTGTAAATGACTCTTACTATCACAGATGAGTCTATCCATATTTTATTGATGTTCTTAAATTTTGACCCCCCCGGTTCCGCTGCCCCTGCTTCCATTACATTATGATTTTTAAAAGAATAAATATGAAAATAAAATTTGGGAATTGAAACTAGTTTTTGGTGATGTTGACATAGTCCTTATTGCCAAACATCGAACCATAGCGCACTCACTTTCAATTGTTTGTAACAACTTAAGCAAAAAAACTAAGGTAGCATTTTGTTACCTGTTCGGTAGACTAGTATATATTCTGTTTGTTTGATCATTTTGACCAAACACACTCTACTGTGCCCAACAATTGAAAATATAAGATTTAGATTTCACAAATAATAGTCTTAGGATACATACCCCTCTAATATCCCAGTACGCTAACACAGGAGCCATTTTCGACCGAAAATCAGTAGAATCAGTAGAAAATAATTAGCTGTGGGAAATGAGAGACTGGGTAGAAGATACCTAGGAACTTGGGCTTCCTAAGTCAGTTGATAATGTCTCTTCTTTAATATGTACATTTTAATGTTTGATATTAACAGTGAGTCTACCTTTTTCTAGAAATTCCACGACAGCGACACAATGTCAACAAGTTGGATGACTTCTATATTCCTTACATTTTTAATTTTGTTCTATTCGCAGTAGTTATCTACTCCTCCCCCCATGGTGATTATTTTGATCGTACACGTGATCGTCCCTTGTGGTCGCAATGAGGCCGCAATGCATCATTCCGCTCACTTTGGCGCGTTTGTACGTGGATTTGAACAGCAGAGAAAACATATAGGATTTTCAAGCATTTTTGGCCTGAAAACCAATGGAAAACCGCTTTTAAGTAAGTAAACACTTTGTAAATACCCCCAAAAAACTTTTAGACTGTCTTATTTTTGACTTTCGTCTGTGCGAAGTAAAGGTACGACACAACTCCTTTGCTCGTACAAGTGAGTCTCAGCGCAGTTGTCCATCGAAAATTTGTCAAAAATATGTCGAAATACTCTAACTGGTAGCACGAAATAGCATCTAATGACTTGAGCAGTCCAAATGATTGTTTCAATAAAATTTTAAGTAGACAAAACTGAAGAAGTTTTCATATATTTTTTACCCCGATTTAGAGCTTGTACAAAACCGTACAAAACGTTTTAATAAATCTTCTGAGTTGACTTTAAGCAATAAATTATTATATTTGACTTTGTCACTTAATAAAAATTTAATGGATTTATTCGAAGAAAATGATTTGACAGGGCTCGTATGACATCAATGGGGGCGCCCTGAAATAAACATAGTTATTACCAAAAGCATTTTTTCCATTCTGTTTTCAAGATAAACTGAACAATTTTTCCGTCAATTCCAAGGTTTTCTCCTTCCGGGTTTTTGAACAAAAAAGAAGAAGAAGAAGGAAAAAAAAAAAAAAAAAAAAAAAGAAAAACTAAATCAATGGTGTGTGGACATCTCCAACTGTAAGTACGCATATTGTTATATAGTGGTTTCTTTACTTTGAGTTTACAGTTGCTATTTATACAATTTTCATCTACATTAAAATAGGCATTTTTAATGATTACATTCAAGTAATCAATTGCACTTCAAACAGCCTTCTGGTATATTTCCATTGATTATTTTTTATGACTCCAATTACTGTGCAACGACGCTAACTTGGGCCACCAACGATTTTTCAGCCAATCAGATGCGATGTTGTAAACAATGCTTTTCTAAATTTCTTCGATAACAAAATAAATTGTTACAAAAATTATTGAAATCGCAAGTGTTTTCAAGTAAATAAACTGATATAAATACATTTATTCTTATCAGGCTTTCTGTGAAAAGGACGTCAGTAACAGCTTTACAAGAGACCACAACAAAACATTTTTACGTAAAATAAACAAAATGCATTTCACATGATATTTATTTCTGTACTTCTTACTCCATGAACCTTTGTACAACACTTGATAATCAATTTACACAACGACTGGACTATGGAGCATAAATGTCAACATTAGCTCTCTTGAAACGTTCAATATTATTATGTAAGGCGGTTCCCAATCCTGGCGTTCATCAATTGGGATCTTGTTTCCCAAAGCCTTTTTCAGGATCAATAAGTTCCTATCTAGTGTTTGTCGATCAATATAGCACATTGGATTCTGGCTACGCAATCTTGGTCTCAATATAGAGAAGAAACTGTTAGCAGCTTGATCACGAGCGGCCTTGAATGTGTCATGCTCAGACTTTGCCTTTTCTTGCCTTTTCTCCACATCTTTTTGCATTTTCTTTAGCTCTACTATTTCTGATTTCAATTCTGGGTGTTTATCCCTTATTTTACAAAATACCTTTACATTCATCATTTGAGCATTTCACTTTCGTGTGGCCCAGCAAGTGACATTTTGTGCAAAGTTTTTGGCGCCCATTTCGCCCTTCGCCCTAGCGTTCAAAAGATTCAGCCTTCTGAATTTCTGATACACTGTTGATCTGGTCTTGCAAAATCTGGTCGTCCTCTTTCAGTTCATTGTCCCGTTTATCGAGATAAGTGGTAGTAGATTTTTTTGCCACTCTGAGTAGAAGAAGTTGAGTTTTTTTAGCTCTGAGGTCTCTCATTCACAAAGTTGTTAGTGACAATGTGTGTGTCGTGTATAGATGTGACAGGATTGCAGAACACAGTATTCGTATTGAGCACTTGTAGAGGAAGAACTTGGGCAATTGTTATGGGGTGGCTGTGGGAAAAGTTCACGGCCTGGCTGTATTTGTCTTTTCAGAATTTGCTCTTCTTCAAGAATTTGTTTCTCAGCGAGAGATAATTTCTGAGAAGATGGGAACAACACATCTAGGTCAGACTCTTTTAGATAGTTCAAAGAGCTTACTGTTTTGAATCCTCGGCTTTCGAAATCTGTCGAAAGTCTTTCTAAACAAAGTCCATTTTAAATGGTGTTTAATCACAAATAAATCTCTGATTGCGATTGCGTGCTCGCCAACATGATTGCATCAAGAAGATGTGAAATCTACTTTACATGCACTAATAAAGAGTGATTGACAGGTCTGTGTTGAGTGCACCACACTCGACTGGGAATTGAAAGAAATGCAAGCAGGGATAAATGCAAACATACAAAACGTTTCCCAATTTGCAAGTCTCAAAATGTTTCAATTTTTCCATGCTTGCAATTGCGTACAACAATAGATTTCAACTGTAATCACAATTCCTTTATTTATATTCCGTATCGAAGTCATGACTTCATATGCCGTGCAAACATTTTATTTTTTCAGCCAGATAAGCTTCCATATATACTTATTGTTCGATCAATTTTTTATCTACTTATTGTTCAATTTTTCATTGCTAATACTTTCGCATATTTGTCACATTTTGCATTACATGGGTCATGCCACTTGCAAGAACGTAAACAAACCCAATATTTGTCTAGTTATGACCTTCATATCATATAAACTAACTGTTCGTTTGTTTGCTTGTTTTTAGATGAAATACCCGCACTTTTTGAAGTAAGCCAGTGAATTTTGGGCTATAATAGTTTGACATGCTTGTAGTATTGCTATCTCTGTTTGATTTTCGGCGAGTTGTTGATTGTTTTTGAGATACTGCTTGACCTGATTAAAACACAGTTCACATGTGTTCAAATGAGGAATTGTAGAGTGTGGAAGGTCGATGGGATGAACTAATCCATCCAGCACAAGTCGGTTCTGTAGTTCAGCAGAGTATACACTAGGTTTCATAATCATTTCTACCTCAAGGCAATCGGCAATGTCTTGACAAAGTACAGTTCGTGGTCTTTTCTTTCTTGGTAGTTGAACACAAGAGTTCGTAAAGTCGTATTCTTTCATGGGTATCCAGTCAACTTGCCTACAGACCGAATCGCCACGCTCTCCACTGGTCAACTCGCCACAGCAAAAATATGAACTATTACAAACTCGCCTACATACGAAAAGTGGTTTTAGAGTTTTCTTAGTTTTTCCAATAAAAACTTTGAAAGAAAGCTTATGGTTTATGATTATTGATCAATTGCACAATCAACCCTACATTTTGTGTTACATTAGACTAAAACACAACATTCGTTATTTTTATTCGTTTTGTACAAAAATCAATAGACATTTCAATATGATTGACTTTTCTTAAAAAAAATCAAAATATTTTCAATAATTGTCTAATTATTGGCAAATTAGTTTTTACCCATAATGCTTTGCGGGCATGCATAATTTAAATAAAATATAAAATAACAGCCTAAATTAATAATGTTTGTTTGTAAAAAGGATAGATTAGCAGAATAATGTTTCTTTGGCTCAAAGAGAAGCTATTAGAGATTTTTGTTTTAGCGGCATTGGCACAAACTATTCCTACTATGGATAAATTGATTTTCTGTTAGATAATATAAATTCTATTAGGGACTAAATTCGTGAATTAAAGACAGATTTTTCATTTTTGATTTTAGTTTGAACTGAAGTTGAAAATAACAAAAGAAATGATAGTAGTTTGCCAATTTTTTGATGGTCATACTGAAAATCACTCTAAAAAAAAAAAAAAAAAAAAAAAAGCCGAAAAAGAAAGTTTTTCAGTGACATTATTATTATGACCATAGTTCATCTGAAGTACAAAAATGTTTATTTGCACAAATATGTTTTCAAAGCGAAATTATTCCTTCTACTAAGGGCATATTATATTTTTCTCTTATTCTTCCTTTTATATACACACACCGAACTCATTTATTTATTACCACTACCAGCAAGTATGGTATGTTTTAATGATGTTTCGTTTTCAATAGTTTATCATGATCTCACATATTTTTATATTAATTTTCGTCAGATGTAGGAGATATGAAAAATGATGTACAATAAAAAACTTTAGGGATATGTATAGCAGGGCCGTAACCAGAACTTTTACAGGGGGGGGGGGGGTGCACATAAAAAACCTGGACCATTGATGGATTTTTAGTAGCTTTTTTTATTAGTAGCTGTCATATTTATCACAAAGTTTGCGTGCTTTTCAAAACCCCATTCACCCGTATTATAATTTATTGCTCTTATTGCGCTGTACAGTTCTTTTGAATGACTTTATTCTTTGTATTTTCAGTGATTATTCTAGTTTTGTGCCCTTGATTGCAAATCAAAGAAATAAATTTTTGTAATAAAACAAAATGGAGATGGATGAGCGGACCTTTTGGCTTTTCTTGGGGGGTGCACATGCACCCTGTGCACCCCCCTTGGTTACGGCCCTGTATAGGGAGGCAAACTAAGTTGGTAGACAGGCTTTAAATGTGATTTATATTTTAATTATGTCCATGTACCATAATACACAAATGCTGCTTATCATGCAGTACGTAAATAGTTTGGCATTTATCAAAAACCAGTGAAAGTATAAAATTAACATGGCAGATTATTTTCTTAGTTGCTTTTTCTTTTATTTTCTTCTATTGATCACTATCAACGTCTTCGAAGGTTTTTTCCCACTTTTTCATTGCCTTAGTGTGGGCTTCTGCCGCTTCTTTCACAGATGCTAATAACTGTGGCAGGGAATCCTCGATTTTCTTTTTCTTACTAGAAAAAAAAAAAGCAAAAAATAAATAAGTAAAAACACAAATGTTTTAGTAAACTTAAGCAGAGGTTTAATAGACTGAGAAAGTAAGGGGGAAAAAGAGAGTGTAAGGAAGGAATATAGAAATACAGCCCTAAACCTACTACTTGTGAACAGCATGTACTTTTAAACAAAAACCTCTAAAAGCTCGATAAAGATAATTGAACAGTTAATGAGCACTTTAAGAGTGGTCATTTTCGATTTTGAGGCTGTTTTAGTAGGTATGAGAGTGTTCCGCCCCCTTCACTTGACAAACGTGACAATATATAGATTCTTCTTAGTTGATACTGTAAAAGATGAAGACCTATAGGTCAGAATTTAAATAGCCAAGAAATTAAAATATAAACTCTTTAAAGTACCTTTTATCACGACTTTTTTTCCCACTTTCTTGTTCAGTCTTCTCGTCTTTTTTAACTTCTTTCATGAAGGTATTAAGTTCAGTTGTACTTGGCGATTTGCAGGATGGTATATACCTTTTTCTTTTTCTTATTTCTTCACAATAACCTAGTTTGTCGTTTTCCATTTCATCATGTTCTTCATCATCCAAGTCACTAGCACTGTCGTCTGTAAAAGACTGGTATTCGTCCTCAAGAGAGGTCGAGTTTGAAGCGGAATTCAGCTTTGTACTGCTAGAGCTAAAATGTAAGAAACAGTACAAGGGTTAGTACAACAGACTTTTAAAACTTTTTACTTATGCACACGAGATTTATAATCACAAAATTACAAGTAAAATAATACAATAATGACAGAGCCATTTCAATATGTATGTACATATCATGTTAGAGTCAGTACCATAAAATGTTCCATTTCTACATCCGAAATAAGTGGGCCTACCTTGAAGCTTGCAAAAGTTTAGACCCAACTCTCTTGCGTACCCGTTCTTCGGCAGCTTTTGCTAAAACTGCCGAGTGTTGGCTCTTTTCATAGTACTCTATTGCTTTTGGTGATAGTATGTCCACGTGTCTCACTATAAACTTCACCATGGCCTTATAATCACCTTTGTGGTGATTATAAGCAGCTTCAATGAGCACGTCTTCACCGTCAGTAAAGCTAATTCGGCTTTTTTTCACTCTTCTTGGACTTTTATCTGATGTTGAATTTGTACTAGCTGTACTGGGACTTGAAATTGTGCCCGTCATGGCCGCTTTCAAAAATATGTTATCACTAGCCGAATGATCCATCGCGAGTGCTCACATGATCTTCATGGCTTCTATTTATATATGAGTAATTTGTATAGGTAAAAAAGATCAACTGCATGACATGATGAACCTGCATGATAGCATAGAATTGTTTGCAAGTTTTATTATTGTCATCTCATTTTACTTGACAAATAAAAGATGAGAACAGCACAACACGAAGATTATAATGATTACCATTTGTAAAACAGTGATTAGTGCGAAAAGCTATGTATTGTTTTAGGTCCAGTGAGTTTTTGTTTTGCCGTGTTGTTTATGTGCAGGTATCCAATATGCAATAAAGATGAGAATACTTCGATGGTAACTAACATAAAAAATATGCTGGTACATTACTTCTGTCTTCTCGAATAATGTTAGTATACTATACACTATACTAGATATGAGCCTTGCGTTAAAAAAAACTAGATCCCACTGAAAAATAATAATCACTTTTTTGAACCAAAATTCTAGCAAGATTACGCTTATACAACAGTAGTATTGTTTTCATTCTTTTTGTTTGGGATTAATGTTGTGAACAGTTTCAAATATCATACATTTTAGCAGTGGGTGTGTTGCCTTACAATTACATTGTTTGTACTCTTTTCTTTATTGGCACCCTTCCTGGATAAACGGTTATCATATGGTGTACTGTTGCGAAATACATGAATGACCATGCCTAGAAGGAATATACCTCCACCTCCATTCCCAAACTTTCTACTTCAAGCTGTTCTAATTATTATTGCAGTTTTCAAAAAAATGCTTGCTTCTACGCCTTTACCACCGCCATTTCCGGCCTGGACTATGCAGTTCATATTTTTGACACATGCATACTGCTCCTTACCACAAAATCTAATTCAAAGCCTATTTCCATGGTTTCGACCGACCAGGAACCAAGGTCGAGATTACTATAGCACCATCAAAAGAGATCCACGTAAACTTTGGTACATTACAGGAGAGACGATTGAATATTTTGAGGATATGGTACAAGCTATAGGCTGGGAAGTGAGTGCTCCAAGATGCGTGCTACACCAACCTCGCACAAATCGAAGGCGCCGATGTCTTTTGGACATTCACAATCGCATATTGCTAGTTTTGATATGGTTGAGGACCTATCCGACTTATACTGTTTTGGCAACTGGTTTTAGCATCAGTATAACAACTGTTTTCGAAGAGATCTACCATGTTGTCCCTATTCTCTTTCTTAAGTATCAAAGATTTGTTAGTTGGCCAAATCTTGTTCAGTGGGCTCGATTTATTAATACTTGGCGCAGATTCCCGAACATGGTTGGTTTGATAGATGGAACAATTCACAGAATTCAAAGACCCACAGGACCGTTACAAAGAGAATTTTACAGGAGAGACAAGAAATGCCACTTTATGTCTTCCCAAATCGTCATTGACCCGACGGGTTTGATAGTACTTATAGTATCCGGGTAAGAAGCAATTGTAGAAATGTTGTCCAAAAATTAGCGCTGACTTTCGTGATTTTATAGAACTAATTTGGCAAAATCTACTTTAGGATGAATTAAATCTCTCATCGACGTCAGACATGAAGCAACGAATCAGAAAACGCTTACGAGAAATAATATGCAAAACATTATAATCATGAATATATCTATATTAATGCATGTATTATTGAATTTATTTTTTTTTGTTCAATTTTGTTTAGTTATTTTTACAGTTACTTGTTTCACTTGAATTTCTCCAAAAAATAATTCGCGTTTAGTTTGTATTTCAATTGTTGTGACTAAAATTAATTAAACCACAAAAGTATTTGCAAAAAAAGTAACCAAACTGAAAACTTGCAATGCTTTGTATAATCTCTTCTTTTGTTCCACTGCATGATTCGCGGCATTCATTAGTAGGATAATATTTCATCATTACTATCATCCATTTCAGGTCAGTGTTAAAGCGTGCAATTTTTGTAGCAAAATAACTTGTTCAATATTAATTTGTGTAGATTTCCAGGTCACTTGAACGACGCTCAAACATACAGAATGATTCCATCCATTGGACCAAATGGCGTATGTCGTCTACCAAGACAGTGTCGCCTGGGAGCAGACAAAGGGTATGCAGCAAGGAGACCGTTGATTAGGGCTCGTCATGCAATAAATAGAAGAACAAGGGATGCCAACAGAGAACTTAGGAAGATTCGTGCAAAGGTTGAAAATGCCATAGGATATCTTAAAGTTTGCAGCTAAGAAGATAGCTGATCATGATAATAAAAAAGAAATAAAGTTTTTTTCTGTTTAATTCGGTTTATGCGTTTAATCTTAGATGTATAAACTTAATTGCATATTAAAGGGCAGATCTATTGGTTGTATTACACTAAAAATGTCATGTAAACAACAGCAGACTCTTGGTCAGTTATGCCTTTTGTACACGAGTAGAAGAAAGCATTCATTATCTTTGCTTTTTGTCACTGAGAACTTATTGTTTGCTAAAGTCACGTGTTCGCACACGAATGGTTTTACACCATAGACCATTGCATTGTGCCAAAAACTGTCTTTTGCCGCTAAAACAAAAATCTCTATTATCTCCTTATTCATTTCTAAAGGAAGCTTGTAGATAAGTTTTCTGCCCTTTCTCTTCACAAGAAATGTGACGGACTGTGCCTGCATAGACAACAGCAGTATGTTTCTCGTCAATAGTAAATGTCATGTCATGTATGTTTTCCCTCGGGTAGAAGTTACCAATTAAAACTTTGTTTTCCTTTAGAGCTGTAAAGCCATAGTCATCAGTGAAGTTAGTTTGAAGTTCTTCCAAACCATCAGAAGTGACCTTTAAAAGATAAAAATCATACATTGGATCATCATCTGCTGCTATGGTCACTGTGCTTCCTTTTGTAGCAAGGTCAGCTATATGGACTGCTGTAGCATGATCAAGTGCATTTTCTTCTCTGTTTTGTCTTGTTGTTGCAACAGAGCCATCTCGAGCTATCTTTATTTCTTGCCAGTCATCCATCCAAGCCTTGTTTGTACATTGATCTTCAGCACCTGTAAGACAACTGATGCAGTAGCATGATCTGTGTCTTATCTTTACTGTTTCCTGCTGTGCCAGAGACTTAACACAGTGCCACTGCCTGATACCTTTCACCTCTTTAAACTTTCATCCCTCTCTGTTTCTTATTATAGCATCTTCTCCTTCAGATGGAATGTAGAAGAACACCCTGCGTTTGAGGTGTATGGCATCAGCTCTGGCTGTGAAAGTTGATGCAGGCTGAGTAAAGTTAGCCTGTAGATATTCGTACATGGCTTTGGCACTGTTTATTGTGGCAGTTCTATTAAGCACAGCCTGGCTGATCTTTTGCTTCACATGAGAGGCAGCTGCATCCTGCTCTCCTCTGGCATGTGAAGTTTCAAAGAAATTTCTTTGAATATGATACCCAAAATCAGCAAGTGCGCAAGATATGTCGCCTACACAATGACTTGACTTGTATTAGGCAGCACAGCCATCTGTAAACTCATGCATTTGTTTAACTTGATACTGAATAGAATTCAGGTATCCATGAATGAGTTGTTGTACTTTATGCACACTATCTTGATCCTGGCCCCTATCATCTGAAATAACAAACAGATGCTCTTTGATGATGTTGGGTTCTTCTTCTGAGCTTGTTTCGTGATCAAAGGGCTCAACTGCATGTCGGTATAAGATTGTGACATGAAGTGATACCTTTGCTACATCAAAGTATTCTGATTGAATTTCGTCTTGTTGTCGTCAAGAATAACTTTCTGAATAATCGTGCACACAAACTGCATGGTCAGTGGGAAGGTTTTCTAGAAGGCTGTCTAGCTGGTCTCATTGCCATTTTGCCATGAATGAGTGGTAACTATATTCTGCAAGCAGTTTCTTGAAATATGAAAATAGTTCACAAGGTGAGGTCTCCTGTGGCATAAGAGCTATTTTCTTTTTTTCCTGGCCATTCGACAGAAACTTGCCTGTTGGTATGTATTCATACTTTGACCATTTAACTCTGCCATCGTTTGAAAGCTCTTCAGGTAGTACTAATTTAGAAACACCACAAGAGTCACACTTGTGCTCCAAGCACTTGATGTTGTGGTATGTGCTGCCATCTTGCTTTGGGCAAAGTGTCCTCTCGGCAACATCTGTTAGGGAAGTCCATATTTCTGCATCATCAGAATGGTTTCTTGCTCTTTCTTTTCTATATTTAACACATGCGTCAAATACAATCTTTGCCTCAAAGTGCTTTCTACATAGACATGATTTTCTGTCTCTTTCTTTAGCCTGTTTTACAAAAAAAGGCTTCAAGATCTCAAACTTCCGTTGCTTAACTGTCACCTGAGGGTGGAGTTCTTTAAATTCTTGATAAGCCTCTGTGTCTTTTCAAGAACATGCTTTGCGTGTCTTAAATATTCTTTTTTGCCTTCTCGTTTCTTGAGAAAGTCTTTCTTGTCCCCAGTTGGCTGACTAGCTGTAACTGACCAATAATTGAAAATCTTTTTCTTATCCTCCTCAGAAAGAGCGTCTTTGCGAACTTTTTCAGTTTTTAAAATTGTTTCCTGTGTTTTAATAGCCTTACTAATGCTTCTTTCGTTGAGATTAAATAGCTTTCCTAGAGATTTCTTGGCTCTAGACTCTTTTACTTTATTGCCAAATGCAAGAGATTTCAAAGCTCAGAATGCAGCTCTCTTTTCGTTCGAACCAGAATGTTTAACTTCACTTATTCCTGAAGACAAATCAGATGCAAGAGCCTTTAACGTTTTCACTTCTTTTTCGTCTTCAGGTGTTCTCCACGGTCGGAGAGTTTTTTCCGTGTTCTAGGACTACTTACAATGCTTTGAACGATATCTGCTTTTTTGCAAGATGTTCCTGGAAGTTGTCCCTTTACTTTATCAGTAGCACGTTTTTTAGGTGTCCGATTTCGAAATCCAGGGTTGCTGGGTTCAGTAAATAATTGTTCACTTTGTTCTTGGCGTTTTCGTTCTCTATGTTTTCGAACTCTTTCTCTGGTCTGCTCTTTGATCTTTTCCCTTTTTTTCTGTTTTTCCTCTTTAGCAGTTTTTGTTCTTTCTTTTATTTTTTCTTTGAGGTCACGCTCCTTCAATGAACGTCTGGTTTGAGCAGGCTGCTTTGTTAGCTCCCTCTTCTTGCCGTCACTTTTTTACTTGTTCGATTTTTCTCTCTCGATTTTTTAGATAGTATTCTTTATCTCTCGCTTTTCTGCTTTCTTCTTTTCTTTTTTGAGCTGCTTGTTTACGTGAAATAGCTGGTGATTCAGCTTTTAAGTCCATAGACGGTTCAGCGAACGCACTTGTTTGACCTCAGTCTTGCTATTTTTAAACAATACATCATTCATTTATCAATACCCCTGCTATATTGATAGGGCTGCGCGGCCATGACATCACGGGAAAAGACCCCCTACCGTGACTCAGACAAACTTGTGACCTTGTTAACTAAAGAAATATATGGGTGGAATTAGCATGCCGTCTCTAAATGATCTCCAAAAGGGTTGCTTTTTAACAGAAAATGACGTAGTTGCTGGTTGTCAGCTAGAGGGAGACCCAAATAATTATACTGTCGATCAATTGAAACGTTGGTTAAAATGTAGAGGCCAAAATCTCTCAGAAAAACGGCCTGATCTTGTCGAGCACGTTCGTGATTGTATAGCGTCAGGAAACCATCTAATTCTTGACCCAAGTATTGATGGTGTAAAATGGCTTGATCTTAAAATTCAGAAAGAAACAAGAAAAGATGATTCTAGCAAACTTTCATCTTTAATTCTGGCTGGAAATCAAGGCCATCTTACCATAAACCGGCGCAGATTAACTACGGTTACATATACTATACGCAGTAGAATCACTTCCATCGTATCCTGATTATAAAAATTATTTGAACTCAGAAACATTTTCTAAAATAAAAGAAGTAGAAAGACTTGGACATGTGATAGACAAGCTGATCAAGAATGGACGAAAATATGTTGACTCTGGATTTGTACACGACGTCTCGGATAACAAGACCGAAGATTATTATTTTGTTCGCGCTCACGTTTGGCCCTCTATCCTGCTCTATTGAAACTGATTTGCCACACAATGTTGTAATAACATCAGTCCATATTGGTGCAGTTATTTGTGCATCCTGTGCATCCATGTCAAGGCCTTGTTTCTTAGCATTTTAAGTCTATTCTTTTTGCAAATATTTTTGTGAATACATATAAGTTTGATAATAATCCATGCAGATATGCACTATAGAAACTTTATATTCATAATAATATTTATATTTTTTTGCCATTTCCCTTTCTCTCTATCTGTTCCAGTTTATAAAATAATGGAGCATATTATTCAAGAAAAAAATGCAGCACATGCATGTAGCACTCTTGCTATTGTATATAGTGCTATTTCGATGCTTTGTATATATGTAGACTTGCAATAAAATATTAAGAAATGTATATTTCATGTTTTGTACATTAAGTAACAAACAAAAAAGTTATATTCTCCACGGTAAAATGCTTACAAGAACAAGCCCTAATCCATCTGTTACAACGCTCGAGGTCAGTTGCAAAGGCTCGACAAACGTACGGTATGAAAACTTTTTGTCTTAATTTCACCATTTCCTGTAAAGATTTTGGCAATCTATTTGGATATCTTGAATCGCTTCTACATTGCACCCAACAGCAATGTTTTGTGCTAACCATAAATTGAAAGAAAAATAGCGACCGTATCAGTAATCTTCCATACATTTACTCAGAGAGTTTACCTAAATGTTGTCTGAGTCAGACGTGGGGTCTAATGGCGTGACATTTATTTTTAGAACGGCCGCGCAGCCCTATTGATTCCCCCTATCTAAGGTTATTGCTCGAGGTCTAGAGTGTGTATATGTGATCGAAGAAGAAGCAAATGTGGAGGGATTTTGACATGGTTGAAGTGAAATTCTCCTCTTGGACTCATGTTGTAACGCTCGTTACGCTTTGTAAACATGGCGATCATGGCAGAAAATGTGTCCGTGTCGTTCAAACTTGAATATCTCTTCTTAAATGATTTTAAAACGGCTGAAAATCCCAGAGATGCTGGATAAACACAAGCCCAAAGCACTGATATCGGAGTCAGTATTTAGTCATCCTGGTTTCCAAATTTTCTGTCTAATTTCCTCAGACAAAATCAATTTATTTTGTGCATATTTAGCATTACAAAAAGTGTTTCCAAGTTATATTCTGATTTCATACAGTGGTTTAGTGCAAATGACCAATTGCATACTTTTGACTTTAGGATTTCAGTTATTGCCCAATAGATTACCGAAAGATTTCATAAAAGGAAGATATTTGAGTTTTAACTTGGACAATTGTTTTGAATGAGCGAGCGTTACATACTACAGTAACACCTTATATGTATATTGTAAATAAAAATAATATTAAATGAAAAAATCCATTACTCATGAAACTTGTCTTGTGAAATTGTAATATTACTATATTTTTATTTGTGGGAAATCTTGAATTTTCGTTGTGTATTTAGCGAGGTAAAACTACTTTAGCGCGAGAGTTCCTAATTTTATGTGGTCATTAGTGTAACGTGTTACATCGAGTTTTCGCTGTTTTCATTAAAAATGTCAATTTTTCCCTCATTGTCAAAGCAAAATTGATCAATTTTTTTGATAGCTTTGTGTAGAATGATTGTCAAACTACAAGTAGCAAAAACAAAAATCATTGAGATATATTCAAATCCAATGGAGATATTAGATTGTAATTAAAATGAGGTCGCGAAATTATCAACATGAAATTGTAATATTACTATATTTTTATTTGTGGGAAATCTTGAATTTTCGTTGTGTATTTAGCGAGGTAAAACTACTTTAGCGCGAGAGTTCCTAATTTTATGTGGTCATTAGTGTAACGTGTTACATCGAGTTTTCGCTGTTTTCATTAAAAATGTCAATTTTTCCCTCATTGTCAAAGCAAAATTGATCAATTTTTTTGATAGCTTTGTGTAGAATGATTGTCAAACTACAAGTAGCAAAAACAAAAATCATTGAGATATATTCAAATCCAATGGAGATATTAGATTGTAATTAAAATGAGGTCGCGAAATTATCAACATGGAGGTGTTATTGGGCAATTGATCATTGTATTTTTCCAATCGAATGTTGGTCAGAGTAATTTCGATAAACTCTGACTGAATTCAGGCAATAAACAGAAGTTTCGATCTACTGTGTCGATACTGTGGGACTTGTTTTAAAATCACAGCAATGCAGTAGCGGCTTTATCAGATTGCTATTTATAAGAGATTGATTTATTGAGTTCTTAGAAATGTCTTAATTTGTGTAGTTTAAAAACTAATATTTACGTAAAATGTATCGCAAATTCATCAACAAACTTTCCTCACAATAGTATTTGTCACTTTTTGCAGTTGTTTCACAAAAAAATAAATGTGTAGGAAAAGTTATTTGTTCTTTTCAACTAACTGAAATATTTAAAGGATGTATATTTTTTTACGAGTTCAAAATGCTAATTTTGAAGCATTTAAATGGCTTCTCACAAATTGTTTGCGCCATATCGTTCATGTTTGTCTGTTTTTTTCTCTCACTCAACTGGCATTTAATGATTTGTGTTAAAAAAAGAGCAATAAGCATCATATTGCAAAGCATCAGACTCATGACACCAACATACACTACCAATTAGCATTTCATTTCTGGTTAGACACCAAATTAATTTGAAGCTCGACGATCTTCGACTCGTGGAACAACAGCTGTATGAGCTCATAGAATGGAAGATGTTGTCCTGATGCTCTTCGATTAAGGCCATGATGCCATCCTGAAAAAATACAATGAAAAACACAATTTGTAAAAATAATTTGTTTGTCTATTTCTCTGTTTCCTGTCTGACTTTCTTTGTTGGTTGGTTTGTTTGTTAGTGTTTGATGTTTAGTTATACCTTCAATGTCGTTATTAGTTCTGATTGGTTGGCCGTATACACACCAATTCTTGATAAGGAAAACAGTAGATTGAATCCACTGCTTTTCAACGTAGTCCGTCAATGTCCTCAGTTCATCTGTGGTGGCTTGTTCCTGAAGACTGTGGAATTGGCCTGTGATTTCATGGTAGGGGATGAAAGGCAACGCCATCAGCTTATGTACCTACTTGTAAGTTCCCTCGTCGTGTTGATAGGTGGGCTGTAGTCCTATCTCCTGGATCTATGATAATAAGATGAACATGAAATTGGATGAGTATGCAAGCAATGATGACTGTCTGTTGACTATCTGTGATCACAACACTCCCCCCCCCCAAACACACACACACACACACACACACACGTGAATCCTCTTCTACTAACCTTCCTCCACAATACCTGAGTCACACAGCCTCGTATGTCAATATCGGGAAGGACAGATCTCAGTGCTCCCCACATGGCTTGTTCAAAATCAACGGTGACTTGCTTTACTGATGGAGGGGCTGGCAAAATATTCAGAATTTCTTGGAGGACCTAAAAAGTTAAAAGGACATTTAGAAAAGATTACAAATACAAAACAAACTGACAAACATTTTATAATAGACAGACAAACAAACTGACAAACATTAACAAATAGACAGACAAACAAACTGACAAACATTAACAAATGGACAAACAAACTGACAAATAATAACAAATAGACAAACAAACTGACAAATAATAACAAATAGACAAATAATACCTTCTTACAATCCAACTTCTTTTTGCTGGTCATAACCACGAAGACCAGGGGAACTTGCTTGGCGCAGTTTTCGGACTTGATGAATGCGTTGATTGATAACATCTGTTGAAATGGCTTTCTGACCACTTTGAATGTCCGTTGATATACCATGCTTTTGCTTCGGACAGAAGTTGGAGCTGGCTTGAAGTAGCAAATATAATGTGACGACAGTCTTTCACAGTGACGTCCCCTTGTAAGAAACCCTCTGGAATGGCTTCAGTATTGAAGTCCAGGCCTACAGGATCTCTAGGACGGCATTTCTTGCATACTCGATTAGCAGTTCTGGCTATACAGTTAAAGTTAGGTAATGCTGGACAAGGATCAGAAGTCATGTGTTCAAGTAAAACCTGGTGAAAAAAAAAGAAAAACATTAAGGAATTAATGTATGAATTCCTTGATGGACTTGTGCTTCGACTTCAAGGATGACACAAGGAAACAACAGAGTTCCTCTTTCTTGGGCGTTTTGGTAGAACACTTGAAACCTTTGCCATTGCTTTACCTAGTGCCTGAGGTGTTTTTTATGCTTGTGAAAAATCTTCTACCTTATCATGTTTCTGCTCTTTTTTCTTTTGTCCAAATCTTCTTACTCTTTCTTTGTTCAGTTCTTTTCTTCTCGGTACGTCTGATAGACTGAAGGTCTTAAGCTTTCTCCTTTCCACTTGCTTTCTTTCCTTGTCAATCTTTTAGTATAACATGGTTAAAAACCTTATCCAATGTCTTATTGCCTAAAACAATTAGTTTGATTAAACTGCTTCGCAATTCACAGGAATTGTAATAAACAACATCAGACTATAATGTTGGCAAGAGTTTCGTTTTGTTGTTAGACAGATATGAATTTCAGTGATACGTTGTTGCATTTTTTGACCATATCTGTGAGCATCAATATCTTCCAGTGAACTAGAGGTCGATAATGAATAATCATTTTGATTTTATGAGCAGTATTTCCACAGTGTAGCCCTTCACTTGTTATACATATCTGATAAAAACTGTACAAACCCTATAAATGCTCTATACAGAATTACATTAAAATGTCTAGAATTGTCCAGCATTTTTAGTCAGAAAAATGGCCCTTTTTGTCATGATTGTGCTCATTGATGAACTCTCTCATTACACGTTCTTGGCCATCAGTAGAAATTGTTAGTTTAATTACCATTGGACATCCCATTTGAAGTGTGCTGTGAATTAAAAGCAAATGGCAAAAACTATTGTAATGTTTGTCCATAAAAATCCATGTTTTACAGTCTTTTGCCTTTCATTGAAAATTGACATTGTGTTATCTTTCGACCTTTAGAGAATTGCTGGTAGTTTGTGCAATCTGTCACATAGATTGAACAGCATTGGTCCAAGAATAGATCCTTGTGGCACAAAATGGACAGATTCCATGGACGATTTAGGGTCGTCAATTTGTACATGCATGTGGTCGCTTAAGGTAGTACTGGAGGCTAACGTGACCCTTGATTTTGAAATTTTTTTTTACCCTTTTCGAATGATTTACATTCAAAAAGCTTACACACAAAGTTTCATACTTGTACTTACATTATTTGGAAAGATATTAGCAACCAAAGTTCGGTATCTAAGTGGTATTTCGCGGTAAAAATCATGAGCTTAGAGTATCAAAACAAACTAAAACTAAAGCACCGCGATTACTAGATGACAGATGCACGTTGAGACCGACAATTTTCAGCTTGTTCACATCCTCTATAATTCTGCTTGTTAGCTCAATAAATTTATTAATTTTATGAGCTTTTTCAAGCTTTTCATGTTTAATCTTGAATTTCTAGCTTTCATTAAATGTTTTTTGATGTGCAAAGTCCTTCGAAGTCCGCCATTTTTGTGCACATGAATTCTTATGTAAAGGCCATGACAAATATGCTTTGTTTGTGGTGACGTTGCTACGTGTCACGCCAGCTACCTCATCTGATTGGTTTTCGCGGGAGTAACACACCATCGTATATGGAGTTTATTCCTTTTTTTGGAGTTTTGGATGGCTTTTTTTGACAGATGATGACTCAGTGTCACGCAATATGATTTTGTACGTTGACTGAGAGATTCTCGAGGAATTTTGAGAAGATTTCACGGATTTATGACTAAAAAACGGCATTATCCTAACACCATATCACAGTGAAAGTATTGTAATGTAAAGACCTTTTTAAGTTTTAGCCTAAACTTTTGTAGGTGAAAAGTACAATTAATTTAGAAAGTTTTTACCGACGTTCGACATAGTTCGACATTTTGTTTATTGAATTTTGGAGCAATTTATGACTTATTTTCATTAGGTATAAATTTGACCAAAATGACACTGGATAGCCTCCAGTACCACCTTAAGTTAGTTGCCAGCAACTTTAGGTACCCTTTGGAAAATCCTAGTCTAGATAACCTTGCACAGAGAATATTATGATGCACAGTGTAAAAGGCTGTGGAAATATCAAAAAGTGTGCAAATACCATCGGTGAGATTAGTGAGAAAAATTGTTAGGATTTTGGTCTTCCAGCAAATTGCTTCCGAGTAAGTTTACTTGTACTTCTCAGAGATAATACTAGAAATGTGGTTCAATGGAGTACTTGTTTGCTTTATACATTGTACAAAAGAATGTTGTTTATTGTTGTCAGCTTGAATATTTGGATTTACCTTGAGGTCAAAGTTGTTTATGTTCTACTTGAGTCACTCGAGTTGGTTTAACTCTGTTACGAACCTAAATCCTGAACATTCTTAAACATTCATAAAATACATATATAACATTCTAGTATATTCTAGATGTTTAAGTTGTACTTTTCATGCCAGGAAATTTCTAGAATCAGTTTTGTACATGCTTGTAGTCATGCCTAAGTAAGTTCTACAAAATTCATCGTTAAGTAATATGATATATTTGGATTCATTCGGAATGCTCTAGAACGTGACTTCATTTCTAAATATAGAAACAAAATATATATATATAAGTGGAGCATTCAGCTCAACTAATCATTCCAGGTTGTAGTGGAATCAAGTTACGACAATAAACAGGGATTATTGTACAACAACTGTGCAGGCGTTTATTGAGTCATGACAAACTCCAAGAATTTGGAGTTGTAACAAGTTTTTGTTTAGAAAACGAAGATGTATGCTGTTGTAAACATTTTTTTATGAAACACTTTAATTGGTTAAATAAAATTGAATCATTGTACAAATTTGATACAGAATTGATATTTTTTGTGGGATTGTTCGTAGATAATAATATTTTTTAAATGACGATACTGTCCATAATGCAGATGTCAGTGTTACTTAAAGTATCAGAGAAATCCCAAAGGACAATACTACATCGTAAGGGTGATGTTTCAATAATGCACTTGCTGATAAGGTTTTCTCTTGCTCTGTCAATCTCTTACGTGAGGAAATTACAGCGAGTGTCATGTATGAAAATAACTTTTTGCAAAAGAAGTTTTTGGTTTCAAACCCACAAAACACATTTTTCTTGTGCTTTTTCAACGGACATTTGCTGCTGAACATATGACCACCATCCACTTAAATGGTTGCGGCACTTTGCAAAGCATGGGAAAGGACATTACTACATTGTGGGAGATGAACTGATGATGGCCTGGCAACAACAAATGCAAAAACAAATGCAAAAACAGTTAAATTATCTGAAGGTAAAGCAATCATTACCCCACAAACAGAGTTTTTCTCCTACACGAGTTCAAATCCAAAATTTATCTTTCCTTGTATGTGAAACTGAACCAACTATGTGGATTGGTTTTGGTCTTGCTCATTATTTAAAAGTTCACCAGCTAATACTCATTTCGCATAGGACGTGAAATGGCATTTAAGAAATAAATTATATCAATTTTTTTATCATTAACTGACAATGTTGCTAAACAATATAATCTTATTGAATTGTATGGATCATAAATGTCTCCATGTCTTTTTGTGGCTAGTGCCTCGGAACGAGGCGCTAGCCTACTATGGTGTCGCCTTGAAAGTGGGTGGTTGGGTGGGTGGTTGGGTGGGTGGTTGGGTGCGTGCGTGGGTAATTCGGCTCATCTTCGGTACTTTCCCGATTTATCGCCGATTACAAGGCAGAGAAACAAAATGGCGGCGTTGAGGCGGCCAAAAGTAGGGAATGTTAAAATAGAGTAAATCAGGACACTATCCGGACATTTTATGATGGACGCTCTTCAGAGCAACTAAGAAGGAACTCAAGGCCATGTCATGGTTAATAATTTTCAAATTGATAGTGGATTTCATGGTAAGAAATGACATTAATTGATCGAATGCTTCTCGAAGTGATTTTAATACTCCGTGTGACGTACAAAATTCCTCCAGAATAAGGGACTGACATGGATAGATAACTTCATAATTTGCGTCATTTATCCTCAATGGATGTTTTTAAATATACCATTGGATGTTTGGAAAAACTGGAGTTTTGTTTACGTCAGAACTTGTGACTGAAAAACTATGGAGTATACCGTTGTTTTGAACAGACGGTCATACCGTTTGCGATCGATCTTATCAGTTCAGTTGGACATTTTATAGATACATTAGTAAACGTGTACTGAAAATATTTTTAAAATAAATTTATTTTGAAATATATATCATGGTTTGTTTTTAAAAGGACAATAAAGAAATTAAGTACAGCTGATTTTCATTAAACATTTGATCCATAACAAAAACAATTTCGTGATATTTTACTTTACGTCTCACTTTTTTAAATACTGTCATGAATAATGCATGGGAATACACATAATGATGTGCAAATTTTCATTGATATATATACTTGTATTTTATAATTTCTTTAATAATAATCAAGATCTGAAAGCTTGATGACCTTGATACTATGGTAGGGGTATCTAGAGGGAGTGGAATGGATGTACACCATAAAAATAATCACAAAGGAGATGCAAAATAATATTAGTGGTGCAATGGTACACATGGTCAGTTGAAGGATTGGTCCAGCCCCTGTATCTTATAGGTGGATCCCTGCCCTAAATTTGATTTTGCCATAAACTTCACAAAGGAGGGCGAGGGGGATTTAGACCCATTTTTTTTTTTCTTGTTTTCACTACTAGTCTAGACATTTTCCCCACAAACCTTTTTGTAGTTTTATCATACTTCACAAACCCTTCTAGAAAAATCTTCAGCAAGGAGTGCACCATCACCAGGAGGGTATCACCAGTATTAATTAGTAAATAGTGAAAAACATAGGGTAGAAAGTCATCACAGATGGGAGTGCACACCCCCTGAAACTCCTTCCAGTATTTTATTTTGTTTAGTGCTCAGCAGTACCACTCAATTTATGTTATAACTTTCTAAGCGATGTTTATGTATACAGGGAATAACAATGTTATTTGCATATATCATGTTTTTAGTTTTCTTGATTTAAATACAAAGCTCCACATATCATATAATTACTTAGATTACACAGTTTATTATAATTATATGATGATTAAGTTATTTTGTACATTTTGACCCAGCATTTCTTAGAAAATAAAAATCATGAGATATGCAAATGATTTGCTATTCGAAAAATCACTATTTGAACTGGACAACCATTTCAAGAATAGCTGTATATAAAAAATAAAAAAACAACAACATAAGCACATTAAAACCATTGGAATCACTTGAATAAATGTGCTTCAATAAATCAAATATTGGCTTTGTCTTTCCTCGCACTAGCCACATGCAGTCCTTGACTGCGTATTTTTTTGTATTTGTCCTCCATTCCATACACACTAAATGATTTCTCATGAAAGCTACTCTCCAATATATTATATCATGCATATGATGTTTAATCACTTCCCTCGTTAAACGGTATTTAGTCATCTATTCAACAGAGGGAAATCCACTGTACCAGCTTCCTTTTGAAACCAAAGTTGTTAAAGACCATGTGAGATGATCTTATCGCTTGGCTGAGAAATTTCAAGTTGAGGATTCTCGCATGTTGAGAAATTGAATATTGCCATGTTAAGTGAAGTACATGATAACAGTCACACCACTTTTCATTTCGTTGGCCAGGTTAACTCGAGTATCTTATGGCTTGGTTCAATTCTCAAAAACAAGCAAAAATGAAAAT
This sequence comes from Diadumene lineata, assembly GCA_918843875.1. NCBI lineage: Eukaryota > Metazoa > Cnidaria > Anthozoa > Actiniaria > Diadumenidae > Diadumene > Diadumene lineata. Next base: position 9,545,677 of record OU974077.1, read on the forward strand.
GCCGTAAAATATTTCTCTTTAGAGCAAATGCTCAAAAACCACTAACAACTATGCTAGTCAACCTTGAAATAAGAAGAGAAAATTAATCACAGGATATCAAATTTCAGATTTCTTCAAATGAGTTTTTTTTTTGGCTCTTTAGTATCAGGAATAACAATCACTTCAGGTGGGGTTTACTCTAAGTCGCCTTTCTTTGCATACATTACAACATTGAAACTCGTAGGACATTTGTTCAACTTCAAATGGCAGTGTAATATTCATCTTCATGTTTACTTTATCCTTGTGGGGGTGGTCCAGGAAAATCACTTGTTATTTCAGGCAGCCTTCCCTCTCCTTTCAAAATTCTTGTATTTCTACGTCTTTGTCTGTGCTGATCAGCATCACTTTCAACTTCAACAGGGTTTGCATACTCATACTCTTGCTATCAAATGTCTGTCTTCATTTAGGCAACTAGGCTCGGCATCTGGTTGTCTGGTGATAGCTTTTCTAATTACTTTAGGAGGTATCTCTTTCTCTGGGTGACCATGTTGATGTGCAATTACCTCCAAATTAGTTGTATTTTGTATATCATGGTGATTTTGACTTTTTGATATCTATTTGTACCAAAACACAACAAATCTAGTACTAAAATTGGTTGGTACGTGGGCATCATTATATAGTCAATTAGTTGTTTTTTCCACGTTTTATTTGTAAGCCAAGCTTTCGCGCTAATTGCGCATCTTCAGGGCAATGGATGTGTTAACAATTTGTTTCAACTACATTGTGTAAGAACGCGTTATTTTACAAATAAACCAATATATTTAAAAGGAGGATGTGAAAGCAATCCAAAGTATGCGCATGTAATTCCGTTTACTTTGGATTGCTTTTGTTCAGGCCCAGCTGTTGATAACGTGATCAATATACTGTCAATTTGTTGTGCATGTCGACTTAAGACTTGTTTATTCTGAGAGTGTTACCAGATAGACAATTTTGAGATGGCAATTTTTACAAAAACCATTAATTTCATACTTGCAAGATCGTCTATACAGCAGATATCTGTAACTGACACCAGAGCCACAGGAGCTTCAACCATTCTACCTGGTTTGCTTACGTCACACGCATTGTCTGGAGGTCAACCCATCACAACATATTTTGGATTACTTAAAGATATAAGTAATATATATAAGTTGTATACACCACGCCCAAAAGTAAACTTTAGATACAATGTTAACAATTTATCAGTCAACTATTGCAAAATGTCATTTACAATCAAATCCTCCTTTCCATTCTATGTGATACACGTCATAACTTATATGTTCCTTAAAAGTTCTTGGTGCAATTTACTAAAATACAGATATCCAAATTGATGTTCCTTAAGGCCCACAATCAGCTGGGTTGCTTGTTTTCATCACAATTATTTTGACAGGACCATATTTTACAACATTTGAAATTATCTATATACACCTGTTGTTTCCTATTAGATAAATAAGACAAGAACAAATCGCAACAGGACCACAAATGCCACAATGGTTCAATTTTCTTAAAAGTATGCTATTGTGATCCTCTATCGATCTTTGAATTTTGTCAGTTATCAGAAGTGTAGTCTGCATGGTGGAGTGTTTCTTACCGAAGCCAAACTGGTTTTCAAATAAAATGTTGTGTTTATCAACAAAGGACGATAATTGTTTAAATGCAATTTGATTCTTTTTTTATGAATAAGAATAATATTAGCCAACTGAAATTGTTCTTGAACAGTTCCACTATTGAAAGACAAACTGTAAAATAATGATTTCTAAAGGAGTAGATAAGCAACCCTTGAGTTGCTTGAGTAGAAAAATAGGAACACGAAAAGAGCCATGTACCATTCTTGATCTAGTACAACTCAAAGACTCTGACTTGGCTTATTCAGACTTTACTCATACTTCTCTACTTCAGTTGAGTACAACAATTGATTTACAAGCTCTAGCTATCTTATTTATAAAAGGTTATAAGATATTTTTAGGAAATGACTACATTGCATTAAGGACGTATGCGCTAGTTGCTCGCGCGCATCTTTTCTGCGCACACCATATAATTTATTATCCATGACCATATGCATCACACGCCGTTTTTTTCAGTTGATTTATTTTAACCGATAAAGAAAACAATGAAAATATTTCTAACTAAACAAAACAAGTGTACCTTTTGTTGCCCGAAAATTGCGAAAAGAAATTAGTTTATGCCGAAAAAAGACTAAAAGCAGTTGAACCGTTGAAGTACATACGCCATTTGTCAGCGCGCGGATGGGATTCTGCCGGTCACGCATTCTCAAGTTATGAACAATCACCAACTTTGTCGTTTGATAACTCGCCAAATCGAATGGATACCCCTGTTTTTTAATTCACAGATGGAAAGAGGGCCAAAAAATCTATATTCATTCAGTTTTTTTTTTAAATGACATTTATTTTTCCTACGAAAACGTGATGTTTTCTGCTAAATTTCGACCCGCGAAAGCTACGGCGAAGCAACATAGTTGCGAGCGGTGCGCGTGGTATTTCCATTTAAAGAGTATTTTTTGCTTAGAAGTGATCGAGAATTTTTTGCTTTTCAAACAGTTTAGTGTCAGTACGATTGTTATTTATAAATCTTTTAGCTTGTTTGGTAATTTTTCTGTCTTCATCATATTTCTGTTTTACCTCATGGTGACTTGTCACGCTGCTCACGGAAAGTGCCGAAATGGCCGACTTCAAAAAATTGTAGCTCCGAAGTTCGAATGGAAACCCCCGATTTTTTTTCGCTTATAACATGTGTTTCATGCTGTTTTATCAAGTGGCGAAGTTTCAAAAAAATGACAAATACTTCGCTACTAGCGCATACGTCGTTAAGTAGTTTCTAATATAAAAATTAGACAAACCCAATAGCGGAGCTCCGATTTAATGAAATGAATTATTCATTCAATCATTCATTCATTCAATCATTCATTCAATCATTCATTCATTTATTCATTCTCTACCAATTATCAAAATTGTTGATCAATCAATCAATCAACCAATCAATCAATCAATCAATCAAATATGACTATACATGAAAAAGCAAACAAATAAATGAATAAATGAATGAATAAATCCATTTCATTAATCATGAACAGAAATAAACATAGTAAAAAAATGGAAAGGGATAATTTTCTCTCTTTTTTGGCTGATTTTCTTTTCATAATCAAATAATCCATTCAAATATTCAAATATTTATGGATGCGATAACATTTAATTATACACAAGAAATATGCACGAAAATAAGAAAAATATCCGACCGTATTTTGTTAGTAACAGTAAAAAAATCGCACTTGTCAATTAAAATTTATTGTCCAATGAGAAGTTAGAAAAGCACTAACATGGCGTCTGTGAGTTGTAAACAAATATCCGCGCGATTCGCTCGCTTTATCACGTCCTTTTAGGTTTGAAAAATGTTGTAAAAATTGACGAAAATAATAATAATTACCTTATTAGTAATCTAGCTATCTAATACGGCTGTGCATTTTTAATTATCAAATGTGAAGTACTGTGTAACTCGTTTAAAGTACACTGACGAATACAAAGTTTTATTGCAATTAATAATAATGTAAACATACCGGCACCACGTTTCTTGTCCTATTCTGTCACTTTTCCACTGAAATGTTCGTCCTCAGTTCCTATTACAATAATAGTATTGATAGCTCAAATTGCTCGACCACACTTCACATTGTGCAAAATTTGCATTTCCATCCACTCCCTGAACTGGCAGTCCTACTTTGTTGACATACATCGCGTATGAAAAGTTATTTTTCATTGTGAATTGTTGATAAATCTGCATTGATCCTAAAGCTCTCCGTGTAATATGAATTGCCCGTAAAAATTAATGAATGAACAGGTGAAGTCATCTTTGTGAACGAGTGTTCATTTTGCTTTTCACCTCTTCTGAATAGCTGCAAATGCACAATGTCAATTTTACTTTTAAGAGTAAATTAGTCGATGAGTAATGGTTGAACAACGCCACAAAGAATCCACGAACCCGAAGAATACAGCCATGTTTACCAGCAGCATCTTGCAATCTCGCCAAATAAATTCTTCCAGAAAATATAACTTGTAAAATCGCCATCTTTGAATGACTTTTCACTGGTGGTGACTCCCTAAAAAATAACAAAAAGTGAGAATTTGGCGAATTTCATATTTTTTACCCCTAAAAGACACGACGAGCATCCCAGATCGTTTATCCTCCCCCACCCGCCCCCCCACCCGCCCTCTCCGGGCGTGCCAAGATGCTAAGGTATAATACATTTAACATTTTTTGATAAACAAGACCATTTACAATCTTGAATTGCAGTTAACTTAATCATTTAGAATTAAAAAAGAAGCTTGATTCCATAATTAGATGGCATGCTTGTGTTGTGGTGAAGGACGCTTTGTCTTATAGATCACGACCGTGGGATGATAGCGACAATGGCTATGGTGGTGGTGGTGATGATGATGGTGATGCTGTTGTTGATGATGATGATGATGGTGATCACAATTATAGTTTTAGGAATGAGAGACCTAATGATAACGATAGTGATGATGATTTGATAGCTAGTATATTATGCATGATGGTAGGTTGAGTGGATTTTCACTACACAGTATTAAATGAATATCTAAAAAGTATATATTTAGTCAAAAGCCATTCGAGAAAAGGCTCAAAAGCATGCATTGTACAGCTCACATGACAAAGAAATAAGGAAAACAGAAATTCACACAAAAAAAGCTACTGTAAAAAATTTATAAAGTTGACTATTTAGCTAGATTTCACGCCCTCCAGTTTACATATTCGATCCCTTTTATTCATGCATACTAACCCAGCACCCATAACTGCAGATTTATATTTTGGAAATGTCTTGATTATCCTATATCTGTTTTTTTTTTTTGTGCTATTCTATTCAGTATCTATAGTTTTTACCTTGGTACCATAGATGTAGCCAGGGAATCGTCTACCTATTTCGAAGTGCGCTTAACTTCTAGATATCCTTGTCTTATAAACCAACATCGTTATGTATAGACGTGTCCGTTGGCGTGGTTGCATTTTCAGAAATTAAATAGAGTTCCTTTGTGAGTCACTTGTTTTTAGCTTGTTGAGATAACCATCTATTCATTTCTCACTCTACTTCTGATGAGGTAAAAAGATAAGTTTTGAAAGATACTTTGATACTCGAACAAGCGTCGGGAGGAACCCAATAACCACCCGAAGTTGGGTCAACTAAAAACTTCAAAAAATAAATTAAATTAAAACAATTAAAAAAATACAGAGGAAATTTTTTTTAACAATATTGATTTAAAATAACAAAACATGGAAATAAAAAAAATCGGAAAAATAGAACATAATATAAAATTAAAAAATACAGAAGTCAATCAAATTCATTTTGGAAAAAAACATTTGATATTAATATAAAAAAGAATTGATTAAAAAAAAAACATTAAAAAAACAACACATTTGATTTTCATTTTGATTTTGGAATATTATCATTGGGTCGTATTGAACATGTGAAATTTAAAAGGCTGTCTCGCTTAAAACCAATTAATTTTGGAAATTAAATGATGTTTTCTTAAACCTTTTTGGGTTTAGTATAGCTATTATAAAAGCATGTTTGGTTTGGATTGTTGAGTTGTGCGACTTTTAAAACTATGGGTTTTTGGGGCTATTTTTTTGTCGTTTGAAAAAGTGAAAAACACTCTTTTTCATAACTTTGTAGGATAGTAACTTTGCAATCGAAAGCAATGAAAAACATATCAATATGTTTCTTATTTAGTCTAGTTTTTGGTTGAAATATTATGATAGGCGCTGCGAGCCGTAACAATCTCTAGAATCGTCCGTTTAGAAACCCGTTGTTAACATACCTTTTCAGTTAGGCATCAATGGCATGCTATAAAAGCTGATTATTCTTTTGAATTTGGCTGCAATCTGAGGCAATGCAAACAATGACTTTCCTCCACTTCAGAAGAATAATTAACATGCTATCGAGTTCTAGGTGCACCTGAAAAGCTGTATTGCGAGAAGAATATGATAAATCTGGGGCATAGTTGAATATAATTATTTACAACAATGAAAATCACAACAGTTTTGTTTTTCAAAAGTTATTTTCGTTTGAAGTGTCGAGTATTTCAGTAACATTGTCAGTTACATAATAATCTTGATGAAATCGTTGTGCATAGTTGTTGGTATATGTCTGTCCGTTAAATGCGTCGTTAGTCTGTGCGTAGTTGTTGTTGGCATATGCTTGTCCGTTAAATGCGTCGTTAGTCTGTGCGTAGTTGTTGTCATATGCCTGTCCATTATGAGCATCGTTAGTCTGCGTGTAGTTGTTGGTATATGTCTGTCCGTTAAAAGAGTAGTTAGCTTGTGCGTAGTTGTTGTTGGCATATGCCTGTCCGTTATAAGCATCGTTAGTCTGTGCATAATAGTTGGCATATGCCTGTTCGCTGTAAGGGTCGTTAGTCTGTGCGAAAAAGTTTGCATATTCTTGTTGACAGTAAGTAGCGTAGTCCTGATCTTGCTGAGTAGCATGTGGGCAAACAGTGTAGCTCCAACTGCTGGCTTCACGATGGCAAACGATCCAGTCGCAGTCGTCCACTGCCTGCCATACCGCATCATACTGGTAAAGTGTGGTTATACACAATAGTGACCAGTCTACCATTTGAGATGTTGCTATGGTAACATGCTGGTAGGCCAGCACTGGACAACCTTGATGATATAAGACCGACTGCTCGGCATAGTGGGCTACACTGCATCCCTGCAGCTCATATGTACGGTATTGTACACACCAGAACCAGCTTCCTTGAGTGTCAGCTACCAGAGGTCCACTGAAGACAGTAGGGACTACTATCCTTTTTTCTGCAAAGAAAGTAATAAAGGTTATGATAAACTAATCAATATGATTGGTAAATTGATTGATTTGTTAATTATAAAATGTATGAATGAATGCATGATTACATGGATGGATGAATGGATGGAATGGAATGGAATGGAATGGAAAACTTTATTTAAACACGTAATATTCTACCAAAATTTACAATCATAAAATTACAAACTTTGCTCTATCTAGAAGCCGTGTGAAATTGCAATAATAAAATCTACTTTAAAAAATTAGTTACAATAAGTATGGCAATCAAATGAACAGCCTAAATATAATGTGCTAGTACAAGTAAATACTACTGTTAACTACTTTAGGACGGAGATGTCAAGCCCATTAAGCTTTGATTTGAATTTTGACAAATCTGCTTCCGCCTTCAGCATGTTTGGGAATTTGTTCCATAACTTGGCACCCGTAAATGCAAAACTATTTTTATAATAGTTGGTTCTTGCATGTGGAATTTGAATTTTGAAGTTATTATTACTTCTAAGGTTATAATCTGGGTTACTAAAAAGTAAAGATTTCTTTTAGATAAGTGGGTGCTTTGTTATGGACTATTTTATGCATCATTATCAATTTATCACGAGTCCTCATACCCGCAAGGGGCTGCCAGCTTAGTTTGGCAAGAGTATCTCGGGAGTGAACTATGCGCAGGGGGTCACCTGTTATTAAACGAGCTACCCTATTTTGTAAGCGTTGCAATTTGTTTGTAAGTTCTTGATCAATATTGTCCCATACTACGCTACAATAAGAGAAGTATGGTTGGATAATAGCTTTATAAATGTTTATAAGTTGGGATTGATTTAATATATGTTTTAATCTACGCATTGATGCATTTGAACATGATACTTTTTTCTTAATATCCTCAATATGTGCGTTCCAAGATAGATTTGCATCTATGGTAACGCCTAGACATTTACTTTTTGTGACTTTTTTGAAAGTGCCCTCTTTTGTGGCTAAACTTACATCGCCTTCTAGGTTGTTTAGCCGTTGAGGAGAACCAACTAACATATCTCTGATTTAATAGTATTTAATAGTATTAATAATAATATTTCGCTACTTTGTCTAGGTCATTGCTCATTTGAGCGTTTAGGTCTACCAAACAATTACTCGAGACAGTGAGATTTGTGTCATCAGCATACAAACGAGCAGTGGAATGGCTCAAACAATTAGACATATCATTTATATAAACGGGGAACAGCAAAGGTCCAAGATTTGTACCCTGAGCTATTCCGCAGCGAATTGGCATAGAGTTGGATGGGACTCCATTTACATAACAGACTTGACATCTATTATGTAAATAGGACCCAAACCATGTTGACGTATTTTCAGTCAGACCTATAAGAGAAAGCTTTTTTAGCAAAATCTGGTTATCGACTGTGTCGAACGCCTTCTTCAAATCAAGGAATAAAACACCATTTACAAGTTTTCTGTCAATATTGAAGCACCACTCATTGGTCAAGTCTAAAAGAGCTGTTACAGTAGAGTGCATTGGTCTGAAACCAGACTGGCGATAGTTCAAAATATTGTTAGATGATAAGTAGGAGTATAGTTGTTTAGATAGTAGTTTTTCGAAGATACTGGATATGGAAGGCAAAACAGATATTGGTCGATAGTTATCTGGATCATCATTGGCCTGTTTTGAACAATGGCGTAACTTTTGCGATCTTCCAGTCGTCAGGAAAGGTGTTTGAGTTTATTGAAAAGTTAAAGATTTTGGTCAAGTCCTTGAAAATAATAGGGGCACTAATTTGAAGTAGCCTATTTTGTATACCGTCATGGTCAGTAGCCTTAATCGGGTCGGTCTTGAGCAACAGTTCCAAAACCTCGCTTTCGGGAATAATGACGAAAGCAAAGCGAGGAGGATAAAAAAGTGACTTTCAAAAAACTTTTCTTCAAATCCGAGAATCAACCGCCGTCACGTTTCTAGTCGTGCACTTTTCCAGTCTGAAATTTTCTTCCTCAGTTCTGATTACATAATGGCTTGTTCATGTTTTTAGAATTTTAACAGTGAAAAAACATTTTCACCGCCTCTAAAAAGTTCACACAGTTCAACAGAACAGCGTACTGTGGCTAGCTCGTGTTGCTCGATCACCCACCATTGTGCCAAATTTGCATGCATTTCGAGAGGTTTTTTTCTGATGAAAGAAATGAAACACAGTTGTTGATGCCAGTAGATTTGTGTTGTTGTCATTCGTGGGTGATTGTTTTCACGGTGTAGGTATTGTGGTTTGTTGTTGGGCTTCGTAAAGTGCTGACAAAAATAAAAATAAATACCAAACTTAGCAAACACATGTTGTCACTCAAGAATGATAACGTGGACTATTCCATTTCATGGCACGCTTTATCATCTCACTCTCCCTACAACCGTTCCAGTACGAAATGATTGATTCTAATTCTAATTGATTATGCAAATTATGCAATTTTTTGCTGATTTATAGTCATGAGGGAAACATTTTGCGAAACAGGATTGTAGGGCAAATATAGTAGTCTCCTATAGGAACCTGGTCCCTTGACCGGCCCATCAGCTGCACTTTAACTTATATAGACCATACGTTTCTTTATTTGTTTACTTAATGTCTTGTAATCACTTAAACTTCTCGGCCATTATGACTGGGTTATTTGATCTAGTAGTACATTTAACTTTGCATCATTCTTATATAGTGCATTGTGGTTTTGGGTTATTTTTGTTTAAACGTGGTAGTGTCTCTTCAGATCCGTTTTTATGGGTGTTAATTAAACAGTTTGTTATATCTTGTGCAGAGAATGGTATTGGTATTAGTCCCAGATTGAAATTTAGTTATTTGAAAGTAGTAACTTTTTCATTATTCCGTTGTGAAGTTTTGCTATGTTCATATCTTGATGCTTTGTTACATGGTGTTCTTAGTGTGGCAAGTAATAGTTTATTATTAATTATTAAGCAATAAAGGATGGATTTCCGTGTTTTATCGGTGAAATAATGCACGCGGGCTGTTTGGGAGAACACGAAAAGAGGCGTAAGAAAATCACGAGCGTTAGCGAGTGATTTTTGGTCTTTTTGAGTGTTCCTGAGATGTTTGATCACAGACAGACGAAGTCAGATACATTTTTCAAATCCTGATCGTGTACAGTGATGTTGCTTGGAATGTCTGTGGTGCTCACTATTTCTGTCTTCTTGATGCTGATTTTGAAGCCAAAATCAGAACAAGCCTGAGCAAAGTTGCCCATAATAGCTTGCAGGTCAGCGGCTGACTGGTCACAGAAGGCTGCGTCATCGGCATAAAGCATTTCGCACGGGCGATCTGTCAGGGCCTGCTTCAGTAACACCGAGAAGTAGATTCCAAAAAGTGTGGGCGCTAGAACGCAGCCCTGCTTAACACCACTGATAACGTTGTGTGATGCCTACAAAATCAGTGATAAACATGATTTATGTGAATTCCTTTTGAACAGTGTCAAGATTTTGACAGTTTCAATGTTTTTTAGTCAATCAGTTGTTTTATCCACGTTCTAATTATAAAGACGAGCTTTGGCGCTAATTGCGCATCTTCAATGCTATTATGGTTTTGATTGAAAAACATTGCTTTGCTCTCTAGATTTCTAAAGCTCTTTGATCTTGTGTGCTTGAGCTGAATTCAGTTTTTTTTTATTTTGCTGCAAGCAGTAACTAATGGTAACAGATTTCCTGTTTGTGATGTGGATGAGCAGGGCTGCGCACTTATCTGGATTTTTAGTAAAATTTGACTAGCAATGACAAAACAATTTTGCATTGGAATTTGAAATCATCCTTTAGTGATACTGTGGTGCAATAGATGAAATTTCGGTGGAGGAATATTCCAACTCAACCTAAACTGAGATAAAAATTGTTCTTTCATGACGTTGAGCTCATTTAGTACAGATATCACAAGATGGATAGCTTTTAATCATAGCTAAAAATCCATTGAATTGACAGCAAAACAAAGATTAGAGAATAATTTGAGGTTTTTTTTAATATCAATAGCAAAATAATCAACTATACATACCTCGAATATCATACGAATTACGTAACAACATTTTCATCTACATTTGATCACATCAAACGTTCATCTTTGATAACTTTCTGCGAAAACTTTTCAGTTTAGAAATATAGTAATGTTGAAATTCCAGTACTTTCACCTCAAAAATGGTCTTGCATTAATCACCTCTCCAAAGAATTGTAGAAAATTACTATTAATTATAGAAAATTACTATTATATGTAGACACATAAGCCATAAGTGTTTTATACTTGAGTTTCGCCAGTCAAGGCTTCAAAAGTGAGTGATATGTTCTTCAGAAATGGCCAAGTGAGCACCAATAAAAAGGCGCAATTCAAGAATCTTCGAATCTTAATGTAATTCTAACTTCAGTGTTCGTCCTATGCATTCATTCATTCATTATCTTCTTGTATTTACAAATTTCTAATACCTTGATGATTTTATGCATGCAAATTTTGTCCTTGTACAAGATTTCCCATGAGATGTGTTTGCTCTGCAACCCTGTTTTGTGAATCAGTACAGTCCTCGCGGGTTTAGTGAAATAATACTCGTGAGAACTGTTTATAAGGCAGACAAATTACAGAGTTTGAGTAATCAATTAGGGGGTACATTTAAAAGTAAAGTTCAGCTTGCTGAATGTTCACTTTGATTCTATGTGGACATGACGATATGACTCCATTGGCTTATTTATTGATGACAAGTCAGGTCAGCATATGATTTAGAGTTTCGTTTAAGCAGAGATTCCATTTCGTACTGGAATTATTGATAAAACTGTTGAGATAGTTGATATAATGTGCCATGAAATGGAATAATCGATATTGTTGATATTAAGTGACTGATGTGTTTGCTAAGATGCGGGTCATTTCAATCCAAAGTCAATTCGATCCAGGCCCTTTTGATCAATTCTATCCAAATGACAAGTCAATTCGATCCACATTTGTATTTAAATTAATATTTATAACTTATAATTTATAACACTGTTCGTCATTGTCTTGCAGAAGTAAATTTGGTTATCATAGGAATGATCAAGTGTCCCACGAATTACAATCCAATGACTGGAAACATCCGTCCGGCTAAGAATATTGTTTTGGTAGGTAGTCTAATAACTTCTCAAAATTTAAGCTTTTTTTCACAAAGTACCTTCAACCTTTTCTCAACGTCTTTTTTGGATGTGAAGTCAAGTTTTTCTATGTTAATTTTCCTATAACCTCAGTTCTTTTTTGTGCTATATTCGTGCAGCCCCTGATAGAAAGTATAATCTCAATACGTAGTACCCACAAATCGATTCAATTTCTTCTGAATCGAACTCCAGATCTGTGGGATCTTTTGGTCTGAGGCATTGTGGATGAGAACTTGTCAGACATTAATTTTGATAGACTGGGCACAGCTGTGTTACCAATTTCCTCCAGGTATACCTAAGCAATAATAAAAAAGAACATTATCGGAAAATTACATTTACATCCACTACATATAACTTCGAAATAGAACATCTCTTAGTGCGTTTGCCATTATTACCTCATCAAACACTAAAACAAACACTCAAACTTCATAAACAATGGTAGGAGCAGGTCTTAATACGTCACTAGTAGCATCTTCTATGACTTTTTTCTTAATTTTTGCCATACCAAGACAGTACCAGGGGTAGCAGGATGGTTGTGGGTCTTGATCCCAAACTTTAAGGAGTCCGATGCTGACTGTATAACCTTTGCGCCACATGGGCTAACTTTTTGCTGGAAAGTACACTGGCAGTGGACGGAAGACTTTAATTTTAACTTTTTACACTGTATCAATGACCCAGTGAGTTCGCTAACAGCTCTTTATGACATTTAGTTGAATCTTGCATAATTTCAAAGGTCAACGGGGTGGCTGATGATTAAAGGCACTTGTCGTTGAGCAGGCAGTTGTCGTTTTGTCTTCAGATTCTTTGCCTTTGTTGTCGTTGTTGTCTTTCTTTGGTGAATGTAAAGTGTTCCTGTTATGGTTGTTGATGATCTGTTTAATGTTGTTCATGTAGTTGTAACATATCTTGTGTTGTGGTTTAGAATTTTACAAAGGATGTGGTCCTTGGGGAAGTTTTTGCCCACAAGTGTAAGGAATCTGTGTCGGATGTTAGTACTAACATCATTACTAAATGGAGGGTTGTACAAGAGTTTGTTTCGGTGTCTGTTTTTGAGTCTTGTGTTCATTGATGGTTTGTATCATAGAGTGTAATGGTATCCGCTTTCGTAGAGGGCTTTTTGGTCTGAGCGAGAGGCTCTGTTGCTTCAGGTTTTGTCTGATGAAAGAGAGGAAAGTTGTTTGTCGATGTTCATATGTATGTTATTTGTTGTGATTGGTGGGTGGTTGCTTTCACGGTGTATGTATTGTAGTTTGTTGTATGACTTCCTGTAGGATTGAAAGGGGCTGTTTTTCAGGTTTAAGTGACATCCAGGAAGTTGATGATTTTTTGTGTCCTTTTATGGTGATGCTTAGTCAATTGTGACTGGAGATTTAGCAAATTTCCTTCTTTATGTTTTCGGTGTTTCTCGTTGTGGTATTAGTAATGGCTGGTCCATCGACTCAACAACATCCAGCGTTAATGTTGAGGTCTTGTAACTGTGATAGAAAGAAACTGCACACAAGCTTAGGCCTTTCGGCACTGCCGTAGCTGCCCATACGACGGAGCCTAAATGTGTGAGTCTAGTGGGAAGTTTTCTTCTATCACAGTTACAAGACCCCAACATTAAAATGGGATTTTATGTAGCAGTTGATGTAGCAGTCATTACAAATCACACTTGAGACACCGAAACATAACAAAGGAAATTTACTGAATCTTTAAATGCAATCGACTGAGCAACACCATCGAAGCAAAGAAAAAAATCATCAACTTCATGGACATCACTTTCAACCTGAACAACAGCAACTTTCAACCCTACAGGAAGTTCAACACCAGACTACAATATGTGCACCGAGAAAGCGATCACCCACCAATCACAACAAAGAACATCTATGAGTATCGACAAACAATTTTGATCTCTTTCACCAGACAAAACCTGAAGCAACAAAGCCTTCCTCTCATACCAAAAAGACCTCGAAGACAGCAGATACCATTACACTATACAATACAAACCGTCAACGAACACCAAACGGAAAAGCAGACTATAAAACAAGAACTCTTGTACAAGCCTCCATTTAGTAAGGATATCAGTACGAACATTGGATGCAAAGAAAGCCACGGCAGTCCACTAAAACAGTCTTGAAGTGATGGTTTCTTCAACAGTCGCAAAAATTCGCGACTGTGAAAAACCAACACGAATTGTTTCTGAAAGTCATCTTGCCTACTTGATTCCTTTCAAACATTAGACTCATCACAGCTAGAAAGCTCAATGGTGCTTTTCCTGAAACGTTTAGAAGCAAAATAATAGCAAAAAGCCACGACAAAATCACAAATGATGCGCCTTCGTCAAAGAATTAGGTTTGCCTGACTGGGTTTAGAGATTTTGCTGTTACGGTGATGATTAGGGTTAACATTTTCATTTTTCCTCTATTTCACTTTATTGGCTCTGCCTTGGTCACGTGATCACCTCTTGACACACCAAAATGTTATGTACTCGATATTGCCCAATGACTATGATGAGTAACTTAAGGTTTGCTCCTTGTGCTTGATTCTCAAAATGGGTACCCCATTTCTTTTACACCCAGCATATCTTTAACCCTTTATTTTCCATCAAAAGATGGTAAAAAAAACTGGTGCTATCAAGCTATTTTATTGTCATCATAACTAAAAATAACTTTCTTATATTTGCAACAAGAAAAGAGCTATGGGACTTTAAAGAGCCAACACGAAAACTGTTAATACAAAATTTACTATGTAATAGAAAAGTTTCACAAAATCTCTATTCTACCATTTTCTAACTGTTTTTTTATTTGTTAGCTGATTTTTCTGAACAATAGAATAAAATTCACCATTTGAGTACCGTAGTTAAGTATTCTATTCTAGGTGACTTCATGGAATTCTAACGAGCAATTGTTATTTTCATTGCAACAAAGAAACACATTGCACATGCAGCACAGGCTGCGTGGACGAGATTCCGTTTTTTTTTTTTTTTTTACTTTGACACACTTCACATCGACCTCTTTTCTTGCAATATGTCATCCAATGAGCTCCTCTTTTCTGAAGTCTTGTGCCTTTTGGAATAGAGTAGGTGCTGTGGTTTCTTGTGGAGATTGAAATGATCCTGGATGCCAACTCTTGGTGGTCGAGCAATAGTATTCAGGCTGTTTGAACAACAGCCCTTCGAAAATCCAATGAAGACAACTTACTGCCACTATCTATCTTGGAAGATGTTACTTGGGCATTGACCGATGTGCGATCTATAATTCCAAAGAATAGTCTTTACCACCACTTTTTGGATTTTCGACTCAGTCCATGTACAGCACACAGCATATCAGCTTTATCAACCCCTCCCATGTTCACATTATACTCTTTGATAGCATTTGGGCAAGGAAATCGCTGTGTTAAGCCATCTTTCTCTGTCCTGCACACAGATGAAGCATTGGTTCCATGGAAGTTGGACACAACAGTAACAATCTTGCTATCTTTCCACTTATAGATGTAACCGAGGTTAGGGTCTCAAGGGAGGGCGAGCCTATTTAAGTTCGGGGCCACGTGCGTGGGGGTCAGAGTTACTTCGAAGTTGTTCTAAAACACAAGTTCACCGCTTGAGTTTAGTAGCCGAGTCACGTCTAGCCTAGCTGAATCAACTAAAGTCCTGGTGGGGATTTCAGATAAACCTATAGGACACGAGTTACACGACTGTAATATTGAAGATTGTCAATAGAGAACAAGAACAAATATTAATTTGTAACATAGAAAACAATTCCTTGTTTAGTCAAACGATAATTGGAAAATTAAACGAGACTTACCTGTAAGGTGAAGTTTGATTGAAATTCTACGAGTTATTGGTCAGGAGTGAAGAAGTCACGTGAGATAGCACGCGGCGAGCGAGCAAGCAGTATTTAAAGTATTCGAATAGCCATTTTCACTTGTATCAAGGGTAGGGCAAAATAGTTTAGAAATTGGGTGGGCACGTGACTTCTTCACTCCTGACCAATAACTCGTAGAATTTCAATCAAACTTCACCTTACAGGTAAGTCTCGTTTAATTTTCCAATTCTACTTCGTCATTGGTCAAAGTCGCTACGAAGTCACGTGAGATTTTAAAGCTAATGGCTATGAGCATATGACCATTGAGTTCAGAATCATTGCTTTGAACTTAACTTTATTCAACATTAATGGATTTTAACAAACTGTATCCAAAGTTCTCCGAGCTGATTGTTGGTTTATAGTAAAAATTTTTGAATGTTCCAGCGTTAGACCAGCCCGCTGCCCCCATGATAACTTGTATAGGTACATTTCCTGCTTGTGCAGCTGACGTGGAGGCTGACCTAGTACTATGTCCGCTAAACTTAGAAGTATCAATACCAGAACTTTTTAAAACCTCTTTAAGCCAACGGCTAATAGTCTCAGAAGAGACAGGCTTAAACGGTTTAATGTAACTTATAACAGTTGGGTGCAAGGTCCCCTTAAGGCTTTAGTACGTTCAATATATTCTTTAAGAGTCGTGACAACACACAAACGGGCATCCTCATCAAAGGCTTTAAGTTCCAAGCGACCAAAGTGTTTTCCTGGCTTGGATGTTTTGAGAAGTTCTTTTATAAAAAAGATACATAAGTCATCTAAGAGTGTCATTTGAGAAATGTTCAGTGCATGAATACTTTGACATCTTTGTCCTGACATAAGGGCTATTAACATAGTTAATTTAAGCGAAAGTTCTTTTAGGCTCAGCTTGTTCAGGGGTGACAGGAATTTTAGATATCTCAGTACTATAGAAACGTCCCATATTTCTTGGTAGCGTGGAAGAGATGGACGCATATTGAACACCCCTTTTAAGAACTTAGTTACCAGTGGGTGATCCCCAAAGGTGCCACCTTCAGGAGGAAAAATAACTGTAGACAAAGCAGACCTTGCGGTATTCAGTGCACTATAGGAGAGTTCCTTTCCATAAAGTTCAGCCAGGAAATTTAGTCCATTTGTTACAGTTGACGAAACTGGATCAATTTGTTGTTCACCACAGTATTATTGCCATCTTGTGAGGTATGATTGATACTGTTTCTGAGTCCCACTGCGCCAACCTTGGAGGATGATGGTGGAAGCTGCTTCTGAAATTCCTTGCTGAGTGAGTCTTGTCCTGACAAGTGGCATAGCACCAGGGTTAAAGTCTTGTGTAACGGATGAAGTAGCTGTGGTTGTGATGGTAGCCAAAGAGTGTCCTTGTCCCTAGGTAGGATAATAGGGGATGCAATGAGCATATTAGTTAAATATGGCCACCACGGCTGTGTAGGCCAGTATGGTACAACAATAAGGCCTGTTGCTTTATCTTCTCTTATTTT
This sequence comes from Diadumene lineata, assembly GCA_918843875.1. NCBI lineage: Eukaryota > Metazoa > Cnidaria > Anthozoa > Actiniaria > Diadumenidae > Diadumene > Diadumene lineata. The sequence continues at coordinate 9,562,969 of OU974077.1, forward strand.
CTTAAGAACTTTTTGAATTATGCAGAAGGGGGGAAAGGCATAAAAACACATCCCCTCCCATGAAATATGAAAAGCATTGACTGCATACGCCCCAGGATCTGGCAGGTAGGAAACATATTTTTCGCATTTATAATTTATTCTGGATGCAAATAAATCAACATTTGGGGTGACATGTAATTGCCTGAAGCCTAGACAAGCAATTTGGGGGTTTAGGCTCCATTCAGTTTCCCTGCGGGTTTTTCTTGATTCTGCATCTGCAGTTACATTGTCTTTTCCCGGGATGTGGGATACAAGTAGCCAGACCCTGTGTGATATACACCACTCCCAGATTGTAATCACTAGTCTATTTATATCCATAGAGTGACAAGTCCCCATATTATTAATGCATGAAACTGCTGTCGTGTTATCAACTAGAACTTTGATTACTTTCCCTGATATTGTGTTTTTAAAAGATTTTAATGCAAACAACACTGCCTTTGTTTCTAAGACGTTTATGTGGCTTTCTGCCTCTTCTGAGGTCCAGCAGCCACCAGTGGGAGTACCGTCTAGCATGCACCCCCACCCCTTTTTTGAAGCATCAGTGGTCATAGTGAGCTGAGGGACCCCATGATTGGCAGTATTGTATGCTGTTTCTATGGATTGTATCCACCATTCTAGGTCCCTTATTGCATCAGTGGTCATAGTGAGCTGAGGGACCCCATGATTGGTAGTATTGTATGCTGTTTCTATGGATTGTATCCACCATTCTAGGTCCCTTATTGCATCAGTGGTCATAGTGAGCTGAGGGACCCCATGATTGGCAGTATTGTATGCTGTTTCTATGGATTGTATCCACCATTCTAGGTCCCTTATTGCATCAGTGGTCATAGTGAGCTGAGGGACCCCATGATTGGTAGTATTGTATGCTGTTTCTATGGATTGTATCCACCATTCTAGGTCCCTTATTGCATCAGTGGTCATAGTGAGCTGAGGGACCCCATGATTGGCAGTATTGTATGCTGTTTCTATGGATTGTATCCACCATTCTAGGTCCCTTATTGCATCAGTGGTCATAGTGAGCTGAGGGACCCCATGATTGGCAGTATTGTATGCTGTTTCTATCGATTGTATCCACCATTCTAGGTCCCTTATTGCATCAGTGGTCATAGTGAGCTGAGGGACCCCATGATTGGCAGTATTGTATGCTGTTTCTATGGATTGTATCCACCATTCTAGGTCCCTTATTGCATCAGTGGTCATAGTGAGCTGAGGGACCCCATGATTGGCAGTATTGTATGCTGTTTCTATGGATTGTATCCACCATTCTAGGTCCCTTATTGCATCAGTGGTCATAGTGAGCTGAGGGACCCCATGATTGGCAGTAGTGTATGCTGTTTCTATGGATTGTATCCACCATTCTAGGTCCCTTATTGCATCAGTGGTCATAGTGAGCTGAGGGACCCCATGATTGGCAGTAGTGTATGCTGTTTCTATGGATTGTATCCACCATTCTAGGTCCCTTATTGCATCAGTGGTCATAGTGAGCTGAGGGACCCCATGATTGGCAGTATTGTATGCTGTTTCTATGGATTGTATCCACCATTCTAGGTCCCTTATTGCATCAGTGGTCATAGTGAGCTGAGGGACCCCATGATTGGTAGTATTGTATGCTGTTTCTATGGATTGTATCCACCATTCTAGGTCCCTTATTGCATCAGTGGTCATAGTGAGCTGAGGGACCCCATGATTGGCAGTATTGTATGCTGTTTCTATGGATTGTATCCACCATTCTAGGTCCCTTATTGCATCAGTGGTCATAGTGAGCTGAGGGACCCCATGATTGGCAGTATTGTATGCTGTTTCTATGGATTGTATCCACCATTCTAGGTCCCTTATTGCATCAGTGGTCATAGTGAGCTGAGGGACCCCATGATTGGCAGTATTGTATGCTGTTTCTATGGATTGTATCCACCATTCTAGGTCCCTTATTGCATCAGTGGTCATAGTGAGCTGAGGGACCCCATGATTGGCAGTATTGTATGTTGTTTCTATGGATTGTATCCACCATTCTAGGTCCCTTATTGCATCAGTGGTCATAGTGAGCTGAGGGACCCCATGATTGGCAGTATTGTATGCTGTTTCTATCGATTGTATCCACCATTCTAGGTCCCTTATTGCATCAGTGGTCATAGTGAGCTGAGGGACCCCATGATTGGCAGTATTGTATGCTGTTTCTATCGATTGTATCCACCATTCTAGGTCCCTTATTGCATCAGAGGATAATAACATTGATCCCTCAAAATTACCCCTATTATGTCTGAGGGCTTGTATTTTATCTAGCTCAATATATCTGTAGTGTAATTGTCCATGCATTACACCGGGGAAACTAGATGTAAGTAGACCTAAAACCTTTGCAACTTGCCTAATTGATGGTTGGACAGTATACAGAAGCTGCTGGCAAGCTGATTTTATTTTCAATGCCTTATCAGGCGTTAGGGAGATTTGCATACATGTAGAGTCTAGGATAAATCCTAAGAAAACAAGTCTTTGTGTTGGCATAAGTATTGATTTCTCTGGGTGTATTACAAACCCCAAATCGTTCAGGAGTGTTGCCGTGTCAATAATATTTCTAACACACATTTCATAAGGATCGGCTTGCAAATATGAGTCGTCGATATAGCTAACGGACAAATGCCCCATTTGTCTTAGTGTGGAGTATACAGGTTTAAGTAACTTAGTAAATTTCCTTGGGCATAGTGCCAATCCATTAGGAAAACATGTAAAATTGTATAAGTTTCCCCTCCATTTAAACTTGAGATATTTTTGGTATTGTTTATCAATAGATATGGAGTAGTAGGCATCTTTTAGGTCAATCGATGCCAGACCATATCGTATCCATTTTAAAATGGTGGTAAGCAACATATTGGTTTAGGGATTTTAGATTTAAAATCATACGCTTAGTACCGTCCCGTTTTGGACGAAGAAATATAGTAGATATAAATTCGCCATAATCGTGTTTGCATTGCTCAATCACACGTTTTGAGAGCAATTTTTTTTTTTTTTTTTTTTTTTTATTTAAACATATTTTGTCCTCTGCATTTTCTCCAAGAGCTTACAGCTCATCTTGGGAGATTATACAGTTTTTTAACAAGTTTTATAAGGAGAAGGACAAAAAGAAAAAAATACAATTTAAATTACAATTACAAGAAAATACAATTAAGGTTTAGGATTACAAATACAAAAAATACAATTGAATAACAATTATCATAAGAGAGAATAACAACTATTAACCGATATTCAATTAAAATCTTTTCGTATCAATTATAAATTTTTGAACACCAATAAACAGTTTTCTATTTTGTTCGATTGTTAATTTGTTTGATCCATGTAAGAAAAGTTTTACTTTATCAAGATCAGAAATAGATTGTTTGAAAAGCTGTGCGGAAAGTGTAAACAAAGTTTGTCTTGGAACGGCATATCGAGCACAATGTAGAAAATAATGAGACTTTGACTCTACAGATCCATCATTACAATCACACAAGGGTGAAGGATTGCACGAAATTTTAAATAAATACTGGTTCAGTGCACAATGACCTAAACGAAGTCTGGTGTGCAAAATAGAGGCTTTTCTGGAGAGTGTGGCATTATAAAGTCGATTGTATTTTACACAAAACTTATCACGAAGTTTCAATTTAAATTCGCCAATTGAACAAGAAGTACGCGTTGTAATGTCTAAATTATTCCAGTCAGATATGACTGATGGCAGAAATGATTTTTTAAACCTCTTCGTACGCGCTGGTATTAAAGAAAAACTGTCAGAGGATCTCAGTAAATAACGTGATTTTGCACCAACTTTTTGTGGAAGAAGCATAGTAAGATATGGGGGAGTTAAATAATTAACGATTTTATAAAGTAAAGTCAGCTTATGCAAAAAACGCCTCGTTTTAAGATTTTCCCAGCCTAGTTCTGCAAGAAGTTTTGATTTGCTTGTTCCCTTAATGGCCCCCGTTACAACCCGTGCCGATTCATACTGTATACCTTCTAGTAGTTCACCATCAACCTCATTGCAACCATCCCATATAACATCTGCATATTCCATGATGGGCCTTGTAAGCAATCTAGAAAACGCGCAGTGTTTTCGCTACAATTCCCTGGTGGCCTATAACAAACTCCACACAAAAGATTCATTTTAGAAAGTTTGATCTCCACCCATAGCATTTCAACATCATTAGTTTCAAGATCGTTACGCTTTTTTACAATAAAAGAATTATCAACATATAATGCCACACCCCCACCTCTTGCACCAACACGATCTTTACGGATGATTGAATGATATCCTGAAATTAGTAATGAATCATTAGATGTTCTGTTATTAAGCCAAGTCTCGGAAAGAGCAAAAACATTTAACTTTTCTTCTAGGATATATGAACTAATTTCGTCAATTTTGTAATTTCTGCATCAATAAATTGACTTTCCTCGCGAGACCAATTCGGTTGAAATGGAGGGCTAACTTGGATAGGGTTTTGTGTAAATTCAATGTGTTGACCTGAGACGGTCTCTAGAATTTCGGGGTCTGAGGTCAAATCTCTCCACTGACTCATAAAGCGTGGGAGCTGTCCAGCCTGAAAATGTTCGGCCTTAGACCTGCAATACTCCACAAAAGTTGGCACTAGTAAATTGTATTCGCCTTCCTGAAGTTTCGGTAATTCAACAGTATCAACAGATTCTATTTCTTCGGTTGGTTTTCTGCACTTTTCGTGCGCAGGTAGTTGTTGTTGTACTTTCGTTTGAATCCCCGGTTGTACTGAGTCGGGGTCGCTCGATGTAAAAAATGCTTTCCTGATTGCCTCAAGTCATATTGGTGATAATTTCGTCTTCGACTGGAGCTAGGAGTGGCGGTATTTCCGATCTTATTAGCATCCCTGATATGTGTTAGTTGGGTCTGCAGCTCATCACCAAACAGCAGCTCAGTAACTGGCACGTTGGCCGAGCAGAGGTCGCAATAATCTTTATGTAAATTTGGCTTTATGTCGTCACGACGTAATTGTGATATTTCAAAACTACAGTGACCCAAAAGAGCAATGGCATCCGTTGTCAGGACCATTAGGCCATTAAGCTCCTTTTCTAAGCCGAGTTCAGCTGTTTTCTTAAGAGCCATCACTGATTCAGTCAGTTTGACAACAATGTGTCCGACCTTCGTCACATTCGTTTGAAGGTGCTGGTATTTGACATCTTTACCTGGAGCTGACCTTGGTAATTTTCTCCAAATTTCGTCGTTCACTTTGGGGACAACCATTTTATTGCAATTTGACGCTCTATGGTATTTAGCAGATTTGTCTTTGAGCTGGTCGTCGCCCAGCTTGTGCAGCCAACTTGTGTTAGCGACCTTCGAGAGTTTCTCGGGAACTGCTTCAGCAGTGCGTTCGCTTTCGTTCAGCGAGTGCATTATTTCATCGAGCAGACTGTCCTCACTTTCGAGGTTACCAGTCGTTTGCCCTCCGGCATTTTGCCCGTCGTTTAACAGGTCGTCTATGGCACAAATATCACCTGGTTCAGGCGAGTGATGAGCTTTTTTAGCAGCAGTTTCTGCCTCGCTTGTGCCATGATCCAGGCGTTTAAGAGATTCGCCCATGGCGATCATGTTATCGTTCATTCGTGACAGTAATGACATGAAGGCGTCTGTATCCCGATCATCCACTGATGGTTGTTCGTCCTCAGAAGTGTTTATTGACATTTTTTCCGCTTGAAGTTGAAGTTGAAGTTGAAATTGAAGTTGAAGTTTGCTTTCGCAAACCTACTTGCTCTATCACCAAGCGCAACTGCTTGCTCGCTCGCCGCGTGCTATCTCACGTGACTTCGTAGCGACTTTGACCAATGACGAAGTAGAATCACATTGACCTCGATCAAGGTCCTTATCAACAACACAGTCCAATGGGATTGCTTTACGGTTAGAACGGATGGTTCTGCATGCATCCACTCCATTAGTTCTGAGATATTCCATAAGTGGAATGGATGTGAAATACACAGGAAAAAAATCGTGATTCCCAAAATGGGTTTATTTTGGGTTATGGTTGGGAGAATGCTACAAAATTTAACTTTGGGTTCAAAATTGGGATTACCAAAATGGGTTTATTTTGGGTTATTGTTGGGAAAGTGCAACAAAAAAAACCTCATTCTGGGAATCACAAATTTTTTCCTGTGATAATTATCAAAGTAAACACGGTGATGTTTTCCATGTGGGTCTTTTGTAAAATCTATTACGACCTGTTCTCCAAGTCCCCATTTGTCAGCATCAAGATTGTTCTCCTCATCTGTAGTGTTTTTACCCTGGTAGACATCAAATTTACTGATATATCCATCTATGTCTGCTCTCACCCATAGCTTATATCACGTTTTATAGGCTTCATGGGGTTACACTGCTTGATTGAGTGTCTCTCTTTGAAGAGGATCATGCTCTCATCAATGCTTTTATGAAACATGGTATAGTTTCATGAAGTTGTCATTCGTTGCAGTGATTAATGATCGTACTTTGTACAGTTTGTCTTTACATTGTAAAAGTTTCACTGAACCTATTTCTTGATAGGGTATTTGCAACAAAAGGAACAGTGAGACCCTGATCACTTTTCCAGTAATCAGTCCATGATGGCAGTTTATGGTAGCCCATACACAAGTTTATACCCAAAAATCCATAGAAGTCTTGTCTCGTGATAGGTTGTATTCTTTTCTGGTTGGCATAAAGGTTGAATTGATAAATAATCTTATCAATCGATTATTAAATAAGCAAAGAAACAGATCAAGTCACAGAAATGACATACGGACTAGAAAATATTGATTTATGCAATAATTTGATCTGTGATTGCATTATCACTTGCAAGGATACAATAAATTCTAATATTATTAATAACAGAATGCTTTGCCTAGTGCTATTCATCTGCTATTCTAAGAGGGAAGAATAAAGTATGAATAAAAAGACATTCTGTTGGAGTAAGCAATCTCAAATATTATCACAATCCGTATGTGCACTCAATATGAAAATAACACTGAATTGAAGAAAATCGTTGCTTTTTGGATGGAAACAAAATCCCACTTGCTTTTTTCAAAGGAATTCACTACATTTCAAAGTCAACAAACAATCCGATCGTCAATTGAGTGTATTCTATATGTGTAAGAAGTTGTTAAATATATATAAAAACATTTCGACTCTTTGCAAGCCTCAGAACAACTTCAAAATACACAAATTTACTCACCTAAAACACCATGTCCGTCTCACAGGAGTGACGCCATTTTCAATTTAGATGAGTTGAAAAACATGAGCCTGCAGTAAAGATGGTCTGTGTAATATGGTGGCTAGATACAGGTACTGTTTCCACAAAAGTCCCATTAGGATTGTGGTGAAACCCTCTGTTTCTTATAAAATATGTAAATATGTAGACGTTAGAGTCCAGTAGGCCAACAAAGGGTTAAACCTAAAATAGCCATTTTTTCAACGTACCCTCCCCCTCTAAATCTGCAAGCAAAACACCTTTGAGGTGAACCCTCACACACAAATTTGCATTGATAAAACAAACTTGCAGAATTACTCAAATTTTGCTTCTTACCTATCTTTCGAAAAGAACTTCACCTTGTTGCAGAGCTCAGGAATACTCACTACTTTTCAACAGTAACAGCAAGCAGTTATTCTTATGTACTAATGAGGAATCAATTAGGCCAACTAACAACGAAAAGAACAAGAACAAAAACTTAACTGTACAGCTTTGACACGCACTTCACTCAAGACTTGCATGATGACAATAATATCAACAGGACACATTGCACGAGTTGTATGTAAGTTAACTTCTCATAAGCAACTATAAGACCTACTCTTTATTGCATGGTTGGGGCATAAAATATTTAAAAAAACAGTGATTTTCTTACCATAGTAACAGGTCAGAGTGCATTAAACATATCAATTGCTCGTCGCCTTTTGTCAGTGTCGTAGTCAAAGCAATCAGTTATGATAACTGTAAGTGAATTATTGGATTCATCTAGTGATTCATCGAGTTGTTTTAATGACTGGGGAGGTTTCCTTTCCTTCATTGAACAAATTATGGCATTTGTGGGATCTTGATCAACTACTTCTGCTTCCCAAACCTCTTTTTTCTGTATATAATTCTAGAAGTGTGCAAGCTAGGGAGCACACATCTGATTCTAACGTGGCCGTTCATACAAATGTCACCGCAATAATGATACAATATCAATTTAATTACTTACAAAAGTGAATTACAAGCATAAAACATTTAATATTTAATTAATTAACAATAGATAAAAATTACATTTGTTTATGGAAAACAGGAATACTTTTTTAAAATGGATGGGTTTTTTTCTTTGTCTTTCCTCAGTTTTTTTTGTAGTTCTTCTCTTCTTCTTTGATTTTGTCCTTGTCCTTCTCTTCCTCAGATCGTTCCCTGCAAATGAAAAAAAAATTTCCTTAGACATGATAACTTCCCAGAGAGAAACTGTATAAAAAAATAATAGTGACTTGAATTTGGTTTTAGTGTTTTCTAAACATTCTACTGATTCAATCCCTCTCTAAAAGTAGGATTCAACTCAAATACACTGGGTGATATACCAAAGATTAAAGTACATAGACTAAACTTCAACTTTTTAACTTACCTGTGCAATAAAAAACCGTCACAAAGCCACCATAGAACTAATTCTGTTGGAGAATGAGTCTTCCACGCGAAACAATCGTTATTGCGGTTTCACGAAGAAATGGCATTAAAACATCGTTTCCCTCATCCAAGTATTCAAAATTTACATTCCATGTAGTAGATATAGTAAGATTCTAGCATAAACATACTTCTTTAGACGCATTTTTCTAACAACAGTGACAAAAACTGCTATGGCAAAACAATGGCTTCAAATCCCCTTCTTTGCTTTAGGACACTATTTTGATTTACATTTATGTTGTCCGCGCGTTCCACAAGATATGGAAGCCTGAAACCTAATGTCGTGCGATTGGATGTTTCGTAACAGCCGTGGAGGACGATGCTGTTTGGGGCATTAACAGCTGCTTTGTAATTGCTTCAGTTCAGCTTTCGCTATACTTTGAATGGTATCATGTCTCATAGCAGTTATCGGAATGGTTGGCTGAGAAGACAATGCTTGATCAGTAGGTCTCATTCTGCTGAGTAAAGCCTCCTGAGGCTGATCTTGTCACTCTCTTAGTAGGTTTAGGGGGCATCCTACCAAGGGTAATATTGTTAAATAGTCAAGACATTGAATCAAAATTGTGTCTACAGATAGAAACAACTAAGAGTCCTCACAAAAAGTATCCTGTTATATCAGCTAATTACTTCAAGAAGTTATATATACACAAGTATAAATACATATATAATTTATACAACTGATGAGATGCAATGTTTCAGATTGATTCATTATTCATTGGCATGAATGAAAAAGGGCACGTAATTTCTTATAAGCTAACCAAAGGAACTTCGCTTGACAATGTGACAGATATCCTCCCCAGTTTAAAACTGAGGCGAGAAAAAAAGGACTCATCATTTCCTATCATTTTTGTGGGTAACTGCTGCCATGTTCGCAACAAATTACAACTTCCCAATGCTGACATCATAGTTAATAGAAAGAATGGTTAGGAAGCCTATTGTTTTATGTCTTTGTTCGGTTTTGAGGTTAAACCGGTCTTGACCATGCACAGGTTTTTATTTGTGCCCATTCCAAATTGTGAAATAAGTAGACAAAAGAACGATTTTGATCTGTTCATTCAACCTTATCTCTTGGCATTCTGGCCTTTCAGGACATACCAGTAATCACCATCACATAATTTACATAACCACTCTAGGGAGAGAGTTGTTTCAGGTGATGATTTTCTGTGTCACAAGCTTCTTCACCAACGAATAACCTTCATTAAAGCACAAGATAGAAATTGTTGCAGAGGACACATAGTGGTTATAAAGTCCACTTGAAGTTTCATCCACCACCATACTGTCGCCAATTGTTTCCTCCAACTGACCAACAATTGGTTCCACAACACCTTTTTGACAAGCTGGCGTTTTGCCAGTGCCAGAAGGAGCTGTAGTCACTATAAACAGTTAGTCGCCTTTATTCTGAAGCAGTTTTAATTTTTGAAGCTTCCTTTGATACAAATTCTTGGAAATTTGATTTCAAATATCGCAATAAATTCAAAGGGGTGTCGATATACCACAGGAAGCCCAAATAGAAATAAATACATTAGTTCCCATTCCCTCCTATTATTTTCGATTTTTTCAAGTGGCCCACTAACCCAAATGACCCTCTTTCCCATGTGGTCCACTGACCCAATTGGTCTACTGTCCCATGTGGCTCACTGACCCAATTGGCCCACAGTTCATTATTAATCTCGATGCTCCTCTGGAACTTCAATTGCGAAGGTGTCAAAATCAGCATCCCTCCAGCACTTCATTGTACGATTAGATGTGAAACTTTTATCTATGAAAAATGGGGCATAGACAGCCAAATCAACATCAATTTCTCGAATAAGTTGTTCGATTCTAATTCTTGCCATGTTCCAACCTTGCTGAAATCGCTTCCGCAAGTTTGGAGACAACATGAACATTCCGCGTTACTGAACGTTGACGTTTGAGCAGCCAATATTAGCATTCGTTTTAGTGTGGGGTGTTCACGCTTAGATGAAAACTGCTGTATAAGTAATCAGTGTCTTTCTTGTGGTTTGGGTTTCTTGCTGATCTCCTTAGCTTCTACGTCTCTTGGACATTTTGTTCTTCAGGTAAGATCACCAGTATCTCGTCACTATTAAGCATTCGGTCTCTCTCTCTTCTTGTGGGTTTACTGGTTGAGGTCTGTTTTCGTCCTGATCAAAACGCTGTTCAGTCACATCCTGTTTGGGCCTCTCAATTGGTGGTGGAGCCTTCCTGAGGAACTTTGCATTACGGATCACTCCTTTCTCCACCTCCACTAGCTCGGTATCACTAGGTATCACTTCCCTTCTGCTTTAGAATGACATACTTATCCACACCAAAATTGGGAGTTAACATTCCTTTGGTCAACACAATTTCACCAACTGCCAGGTCATGAGTTTCAGCGCATTGTTTTATATCTGCATAGATACGTAGTTTCTCTTGGTACAGCTGATATCTCTCTTCCGGAATTGTTCCCACTTCATTCTCAGGCACCATTGGCAGCTTAGTTGTTATTTTTCTTTTCAGCATCATCCTGGCCGGTTTCAGCTTTGTCCCTCCATGTGGTGTTGATCTGTGAACTTGTAGGATATCCGGTAGTACCTCAGTCCATGTGAAGCCATCAATCCTAGCTGCTGGAATACTGTGTTCCAAGTATCGGTGGAACCTTTCCACCTGCTCGTTTTCCTTTGGAAAATAGGGTGAAACTCGACCATGGTGAATTCTATTTGCCTTTAGGAAGCTTTCAAATTGTTCTGAACTGAACTGGGGTCTATTGTGATGATTACTTTAGGGTTGCCGAATCGTACTCATATTTCAGTGAGTACCATGATTACCATACTACTGGTAGTGGTCTTCAAGATTTTTGCCTCTGGCCATTTACGTCTGTAGTCCACCAAAGTATGTAGACTTGTCCTAGATGGCACACTTGTCCCAGCAATGGTCAGATAACAGTGTCAGCTTGCATGGGGTATTTCTGCATAATGGTCGCAATCGTACATATGTCTCACAGTTGCGACAGAACTCCTTGATGTCTGAGTCCATACCAGGCCAAAATAGGCTTGTGGGAAGAAGTTGTTTGGAAGTTACAATCCCGTGGGATGGCTTCATGGGCATGCTAAAGAGCCTTTGTTCTCATCTTAACAGGTACAGATATCCGACGGCCACGCCACAGTAATCCTTTTAGACATCTCCATTTATTTAAGTTGTCATCAGCGCCACTTCAACCCTTGTTGATTACGGTCACGATCCTGTGTAATTCTACATCTTCCTTTCCCACATCTTGAATCTCCTCTATCGATAGTATGAATTGTCCCTTTTTACAAAGTTTAGATGTTCTTCTACAAAGTTGGTTTTAGTGGGTGGAGCTGCCGTTGGGAGCTTTGATAAACCATCTGCTTTGTTCCCTGACCCCGGTTCGAAGATCAATTTAAACTCATAATCTTGGGCTTTCAAGGCAATTCTCTCTAAGATGATTGACTGTGTTGGTTTTGCAAGCACTGTGATCATACGACCATATATGTATGTGTGCATCTTTTGAAGGCCATAGAGAACTGCCAATGCTTCACGCTCAATGTGTGCATACCGTTTTTCAACGTCTGTCAGAGCTCTAGACGCTTCCTCAATGACATCTTCTTTAATCATTCTCTCGATTTCGTCTTTCAATTTGGCTTCGAAGGCTGCAGGGATGGGTCGTTGTCGCTGGACCTTTGGTGGCAGTTCTGCGTTTATCTTGATATCATATTCATAGCCGATGAATTCTCCAAGCTCCTCTTTAAAAACCTGGATATTCCTTTAGGATATTCTCCCTCTCCTTGGTCCGATCCTCCCCTACAGCATGGATCTTAATTAGATAAAGTGCCTGGTTGGCACTTCTCCCGAGTAATGATGGGCCATTAACATTGATCACAAACACTGGCTCCACTATATCTTGGCCTTTATATTTCAGTTTCGCATCAAACATTTCTAAATACTTAAGCTCCCCACTAGTGTACACAACTTTACACTTTTCACGTTTGCTCAGATGGTGTTCTGTCCAGTTAAATTGGATTTCAAGATGGCTAGGTCCTTCGTCGCCAGCCCCATCAATTCTTATCAATTCGAAACATTTATCATTTAATATGGAACTGAAACCTGGTTTTTATGTGAATTGTTTGGTTCATGGAGTTGATTTTTCGCCAATGATGGTGTGCTGAAGCTTGTTGGTAAAGGGGATGGTCTGGTGAAATGTTTAAACAATAACAACAACAAATATGTATGGTAGAGAATGGCCATGCCAAGGACATAGCCGGTTTAATAATAGCATACATGTATAAACCACAACATTCATCATAGATTGATAAACCTAAGAATTAGCCCTGAGCGAAGGTGATGGCAAATAAAACAATCCTGTATCAGTCATACTCTTGGTGGCTTGTAGGGGGCGGAGCAGGGTAAAACTTTGCTATTGAAATAATTGTAAGCAGGAATGGCGGGAAGTGACCACAAGAGGGGGGTTTCCGCATTGGAAAACACTGGATGCCCAAACCGTAGGGCTATGACGTAACCGGAAGTTGCCGCTAAAATATTATGAATCTACTAAATACAGCGAGAGGCTGGAATTCTGTGTTTGTGCTCACAGTGCCAAATCTGAATCTCGGTGTTGTTAAATGTCGCTTCCTTCATACACTTATCACAAGTTAGTCTTTGAGTCACTGGTGTGTTGTCATTTTGGGTGTTTCTTTCTCTGGTGTATGATAGCTGAGATACCCTGATAGAGTCTATATTGGTTGCTCCGTCGACGCAAAAGAACCTATTGAAGGGTCCGACTCACTTGAGCTGGAACTTGAGTGAGTAGCCGAGGGCTCTACAACCACAGGTGTACTCTGTAAATCAATCATATCGTTATCATTAATATGACTTACAAGCTCCTCTGCCATTTCCATCAATTGCTCATCTGTTATATCAACTAAGTCTGGAACATCATTTTGCTTCTTGACTTGGTAATTGCTCTATGGCTTGCCTTCTATTAGTAATTTCTCTGACGTAGTATAACCATCCCTTTGGGTTTATTTGTTTCTTATACTCAAGCAACCAGTCTTGTTTCTGTAAGTTCTTGTATATATAGCAACGGTTTTCGTATACGTCTTCTTCCTTGACAAAATTCCATGGATAGGAATTGCATGTGATGACTAAAGTTGTTCTACTTAGTCGTCGTTGAGGCTTACAATTGACGTTAACCATGCACTCTTGACCTGACATTATTTGTTTGTACTCCAGTGTGTGTAGCCGCGATGAGGCATTCTTCATTAAGTATGATTCTTTTTTCCAATGCGTGTTGCCAAGTAAACCCGACTGACGTACCGTTGGTGACTAGTGCTCCCAACCTGAATGACTCAAATACGCTCTTCATCAACATCGTCTTCCCACTATTACTTTGACCATGGAGAATTTATTTTCTGTTGTCTCATATCAATCTCGTCTGCTAGTTGCTCCGCGAACTTCCACACATCTATGCCTTGCTGGGTACACCACCTGTATATAAACCTCTGGCTGGTTAATACTGTATGGTACTTTGTAGGCGATAACTCTGGCAGGTTTTCCAGGCACTGTTCCCATGTCCACTGAGGACTTTCTATGTCCACCAACTCAGAACAGACTTCGATTGCATCCACCAACACATTTAATCCACGTGCCAAGTAATTATTAAACACAAAATCCCAAGCATCCCCACCCTCTTTCATAACGTACTCCTTAAAGCTATTTACATCATTACTTCTAGAGTCTCTATACAACTTTAGTAGCTGGCTCATTTTCCGGCTACAGTTTGTTTCCTTTAAATCTCTTCTGTTAATACCTTCTTCTTCAAATGGACCATCTGCTTCATCTTGGTTACTTTGACTTCTCTGGCACCTTCTAATACATACTAATTACTAACCAACCTCATGCTTGTAAATCCGGATTACATACTATAAATATTAAAAAAGATTGTAAAGCGCATTGAGACTGAGTGAAATGCGCTATATAAGCACCACATTACATTACTTATATCGTCGATACCTGGCTCTTTCCAGCTGTTGTTGGAAATGGTTCCCTCTGTACAACAATCTTCTGGGCTCTCTCATGATGTAGATTAACAAGTTAATGAAGTGATCCTCTTCTGTAATAGACATTGTCTGTACCTTTGCGCCCATATACCTCTTACGTCGGTACAATGTACTGTCGGACATGCTTCTTAGTGGGTTCCTGCTTCTTCCCATCGTAACTCCCGGTATGTTGGAGTTCCCCCTTATCACCACAAGTAGATGGTCTCCGTGGACCCTACAGACGATGTCGCCTCGTTGCCACTATGTAATCATCCTCCTCCATTATCCGTCCAAGCTCTTCATGAATACCTTCGTAGTACCAAACTATGAAATATGGTAAAGTAAATTCGTTGCCATGACAACACAACTTACACACAGGAATCCCGGTTGTTAGTTCAGATAGCTGTAGCTTCGCGACGGTCAGTGGCAAATGAACGATGACGTGAGCCTGCATTCTCTTTTATACCCTAGTGAATGACGCAATGCTGACCAAAAAAAGACACAGAAAATTGGGGAAAAAGCGAAATTTCCACCAGAGCCACAATATAATAATAATAACTAGAGGTTTTCTCGTAGAAAACTGAAATGCTGCGAGCTGTTTCTACATTGATGAGGCATGTCTAGTGGGTCCAGCTAGAGCACTGAGGAGAGGGGAGGGGCCCATTACTTTTGTTATTTAAGGCAGACAAATAACTTGAGACCGACGTTAACATCTATAAGCAACAGTAACATTAATTATCAAAATATTAACAAGATTGTAATTGCCGTGCCGGCGGCGAAGCCGCGCACGGTCTAGGTTTCGGTCTTGGGGGTATGTGTGTGTGTATACTACAAAAAGAGGCGAATTGAGGTCTCGTTACGCCAAATTTACAGTTTATTTTACAAGAACATCATAGTTGAATTCGTTGTGGTTATAATGTTGATGTATGTTACTGTTTGGAAAAAGAAAATAAAACAGATTTTCAATAATAAAATATTTTAAATTTACATACAGTCTTTGTTTCTTGTGCACTTTAAAGTCGTTTTATAATACCCTCCGATAGTTTCTAAATTAGTAATAACACTAATTTCATTCTGTTTTATAAATATCACTTTTAGTTTTTTTAACTCTGCAACCTCATTTACCACAGGTCCCCAAAGTTGTAAAAAATTCAAAATACAAATTAATAAAATATTTACTTTATTTAAGTGATTTCTTTATTTTTTGTTTCTACCTATATAAACTATTAAATTTATATAAGGAGAAACCAAAATTCATTTTAGAATTTTACAGCTTTTTATTTATTTAAATAATAAAGTACATATTTAATTGATAGTATACTCAATATTACATGTATAACACATATTTATTTGAATCTTTACAACGTCAATAACTTTACATGATTGGGTGTCATAAGTGAACTGTAAGATGTCCAAATCAAATAGATTGTCCAGAAGTTGCTCTTCAGTTGTGTCATCAACGACATTTGCTAGTGAAAACATTTTCTCAACAATGTTCTTGCCATATATAGACACAGTTTTCATAGTAGCTGGGTTCTCTTCGCTTTGCACTATGACGTTAAATGACCATTGTACAGGACATGCTGTTACTCTTTGCGTTGAATGGCAGTTGTTGCAAATTGCTTGTCTACCTTTAATTGTTACTTTTCTTGGACATTTTATACAAGACTGGTATTTGTAGATGTTGTTTACGGCAATAATAGTTGCTGTGAGTTCTGTTGTTGGGTTTACAACATCTAAGGCATGGAGTGGTTCTGTGAATGGTTCAGCTTTTGGGGTGTTGAGGTATTTTTTCCCCTGGTATTCCCGTAGCCTTACTTTATCTAAAATGTAGGTCGAGCCTTCCTGCACATATTCGGCATGGCTTCCCCAGAATATGAGTTTTACAAACCCAAATGGGTTTGTAATATAACACTTTCATACTCAAATGTTAATTAAGATGGTGTTAATGTATTTTTACCAATGACAATATCCTCCCTGCCATATTTATGACTGATGGAAAGGTTTTTTATCTTAACTGGGGATTTCTTATTAGCAAAAGATGTAATAGCATCTGTCTTCTCAAGTGCAAAGCAAACACCCTTTTTTACATCTGATTGAGTCTGTAATGAGAAGTTTATCCAGGATGTCTTTCCAACTTTTTTGGGGGGCGACACTGCATGTATGTAACAGTCGATTTCTGACGTACCTATCAACAAACAAAATGTTTAAATATTAAAATACAGCAAATCTAGGTGCATTTATATAAGCATTAGTGTGAATGTCTGTAGTATATTTTGGTATACTAATGGGGCATGGAAAACACAAAGAGAAAACTTACCATTTTCATTCTTGTTGCAAGCCATCACTAAAATAAAAATTATTAGTTTAGATGCTATTTATGACTTGAAGGTCTTATTTTAACATTTTGTTACCTTCTAAAAAAGGAAAAAAAGATTTACCAAGAAAATTGAATTGAGGATAACAGCAAAATACAAAATGTATATACATAGAGTCGCCTTGTACTAAAATTCGGTCGACTGTGTTAGTTGTCCATTGTGAAACAGGATACGAATTTGCACATAGCAGAGCGGAAAGACTCATAAAAGCACATTGCCTTCCCCTAGATACGTCGCTAAAGCGACTATCACCTTGATGAATACCTGCATAAGCAATCAAATCTAAGTTCGTCATTGATTTACATGCAATATTCTTACCTCTTTAAAGAAACAAGTGAAAATTACTTGTTTAAAGGAACATGAAGATCTAATACTTAACCGAAGACAGCAACGTCGAAAAGGGCTTACTATTAGAGCTGGAACGATCACAAAACGTGGTCAGCGAAACGCATGCATGAAAACAATTTGCCGCTATCCGAATGCACTGGGGGTTCACAAACATCTGGATATCCAAAGCACCGGAATATATAAAAAGCCCAGACTCGCTTCGCTCGCAGCAATAATGATAATAATAATAATAATAATCATGATAATAATAATAATAATAATATTTTTTTTAAATAATAATAATAATCCTTTATTACAGTTCATTTTCAAATAAATATATATGGTTGAAAATTATATAATATTTACAAAATGATAAAAAAACATGAAATTGATATAGTTCATTAATTTAAATGTTCTGCATATTGTTTGTTCATAATTGATTTATATACATTTTATAAAATTATAATCTAAGAAAATTCTAAAAAATTATAAGTAAACAAATAAAATTCAGGTGAAAGAAAAAAAAAACAACTAAATAATAATAATAATAATAATTTATTTCTTTAAAGCGCATTCCATTTACATCTCAATGCTCTGTACAATGGAAAAAAAAATTGGTTTTACATAATCAAAACAAAAAACGTAAATAAAATCAGTCCACTACTCAGGGAAGAGTGCATCACATGTATCTCACATATGGGATTTAACTGCTCATGTGCTGCCAGTTGGGCGCTCATAACAGGCAAATATCCATCGGTGGTAATCTTGTGTTGCATTTATGCTACTGATTGTCCATCCATTAGCTCTTGCATCACATCAATCATACGGGTGAAAAAATTAACTGCTCGTGCTGCCAGTAGGGCGCTCATAACAGATAAATATTCATCGGCAAATGTTAATGTTGCAATGCATGACGAGTTGTTGTAACACATGGGATCGATCTATCCATTCAATAGCCAATTTATTAGCTCCTCAGCGCATGATAATCTTGCATTATGTGAGTTGTGGATGCCATTGTTCGTGTGGTGTTCACTATATGAGATGTCGACCAAGACTAAAGAGCCCCATCTGCCCTGTATGGTGAACGGCCGTTGACTCACTAGGAGTTCATCCGCCCTTAAAGCAGGTCTTGTATTTCATTCCTGCTGGGTGCCCACCCACCCTCCTCACCAGTACTACAGTGGTCTAGTTGACCGGTTTAGTTTCCGACAACTTGACCCATGTTTCAATAAGTACTGGATTACATGGTTGACCAGTAGCAGAAACACCACATTGGTAGAATCTGACCTGATCCATGCGCACAGCTCGATGATAATAATGTACATGTTAATCAATTTGAAATCATGGGAGCATGAAATTACAACAGAAAATGAGGGAAAAAATGCTCGTTTGAGACTGACCTGTAAAACTTTGCTTTTGCAGTAAATTGTGAGCAGCAATGGCGGGAAGTGACCACTAGAGGGGGATGCGTTTCCCCGCATTGGCAAATACTGGATGCCCAAACCGTATAGCTATGACGTCACCGGAAGTTGCCGCTAAAATATTATTAATCTACTAAACACGTAATTCTTTTCCATAAAAATTATTTTGTTGTTACAAAATATATATTAATTTTCGACTGCGACTACAGCCTTCATCAGAGTGAAAAGTTGGTGTCAAACAATGGAAACTCCCAGGGGAACCTATTTTTGTACATGAGTGAATAGCTCATCTAATAAAACTTTTTGACGTTGTAGTTTCCAGGCTCACTCATCTTTCTTGATCCTTGACCAAGTCTTTTCTTAGTGTTAAAGTCCTGATATAATGTGTTTATTCCCCGGCTCTTCCCGGGGGTTGGGGGCAGGGGTTTCAATTGACTGATGCATGACTACCTTTCTTCAAATATTCCTTCCCGCAAGCTGTTGCAGCAGACTGATTTTTTATTGTATGGTTAAAATTCCACACTTTTTTTAAGGATGACATCTAGAACATAATAAAAAACGCACTGGAAGATGTAAATTATGAAATATATCTAGAGCCGTAGCCTGCACATACAGGCAAACTAACATTTGCCTTCTTAATTATACTACACAATACTAAGTTATTAAAATCTTTTTCTGGTACATTTTCAACTAGTCAGAGAGGTGTTAACATGAATATTTTGTTAACTGCCTCAATATCCCTTGAGTGGTATAGATATTTATATATAACCATATAAAGTGATCAAACATTTTCCTTTTGCAAAAATATTAAATGGATGAAGGTTGAAGTAAACATTGAACATATGTTAATTTTTATGCTTATATTTGGGCCACATATGTATGCATATGAAATTCATAACATACAAAAATTTACCAAAAACGTGCTTAAATATTTTCGAACAGGCATTATAGATCAATAACTACTACTATATTCTCTGTCATTTGAATTTTATACTGAAGGAATAGAAAACGAGGCAGCGTGCTCTATCGAGTTATATATAGCGTTAGGAGAAGTATTTTGACTAGTGCATTATTATTGCTCGCATTCTTTTCGGTACCGATTCAATCAGTTTGTGATCAGTACTAATGCACAATCTATAACGTTTTTTACGCGATTCATGAAATCTGGATATGTTTCATAAGTACGTTTTTGCTTTTTTTTCTTGTATTTGTAACTGCTTTTTTTGCGTGAAAAAATAGGTTTTCGATGGGGTTCATTTCCGGATACGTAGGTAGTATAGATACAATGGTAGCGTTCAATGGTTGTCGCTTTAAAGCCCTTAAAGCATCAGCGCTGTTTTGCGATGGATCACCATCTTGAAGGAACATCTTAGATTTTTTTTATTACGTTGCTCGAAAATATATTTAGTTGTTTTGAATAAATGAACTGAAAAAGATTCCGTCCTTATGTTAATATTTTATATTACCCCTCGTCCATAACTAATGCATACAAGCATATGTACAACTTTCCACGTGCGCTCCTCTAGCTGTACAATTTTGTGAAAGTCCTTCGTTTCTTATTCGCCAGATTTTTCCTCTAGTGGAGCATGAATCTTTAAGGGGATTTCTCTTGTATACGAAGCTGACGGCGTCGAGATAAAATGCCACTCTTATTTGTCCAATAACTGAGACGTTTCTTAAACACTCATTAATTAATTAATTCATTCATTTTACGTCTTGCGACAAGGTAATTGTATGCTTTGCCATTTAAACTTCTAATTGTATCGGTACTCACACCATGTCGTTTTTGTGTCAAATATTCCTCAGATATATTCTTTAGAGTAAAATGTGCATCTTCTTTCCTTAGTTTCAACAAACTCCGGCGGATTGATCGCACTCCCCGTTCACTTGTCTTCTTTTTTCGTCCTCGTCTTTGATAATACTTTTTCTTGCATCTTTCTTCGGAGCTCAATCTGTACACAGATAGCCAACTTATCTTCAACCTATCCGTAATTTCCTTCACCGTTTTGTTGCTCTCATGGTACATTACACTTGCTTTGGCAGCAGTTCTGCATGATATAACACCGTGAAACACGTGTTCTCTTGTGTTTTTTTTTCGTTGTTACATATATACGCGCGTTATTATATCATGTGATATGACGTATTTTTTGTTCAATGGAAAAACACGCCATGTCCTTCTAAATTTCATTTTTTTTTCTTAAGTTTAGATTGTATATCGTGAAGCCTTTAATTTCAGTTCTTTTAATGTACAGTTTTAAAGAAAGCATGTGCATTATAAGAAAAATATGGCTCAGACACTCAATTGCAAAATGAATTGGGACATAACGCATAATTGGGTCTTCGTACTCTAACCCCTCCCGCCTTTGCAACGTTGACTTCGTCGATGACGAATAACATATCAAAACAAAGCCTATGCAACATTGTATTGGGGAGAAAGGAGCTGCAAAACTCTCAATGTCCCAACAATTACGCAACTGAGTGTAGCTAAGAACGCCTGTGTTAAAGGCTAATACATATACTGGCAGGTAATAAAGGGGTACCAGAATTATTTTAATGTCTATTAACTATGCTGTAATGTTGTAATTAAAACACTTCACAGTCTTATCATTTTTTTATAAATAAACATCGAAATATCCCATGTTAACAGTTACAAATATTATTTTTTTGTTTCTCTTGATCACACAAAACATTTTTATACTAGCATCATTATGGAATACATGTTTTTTTCTTCGTTTACAAGCTAGTTTTCTTCTTATTCTTTCTACATTGAAGCCTGACTTACATAATTCTCCGAGTGACTTTTATACTTTTGACATGACATATAATTATAATACAATATATACAATACAATATTGTATTTAGACACGTATCGCCTAGGAGCTTACACTCGTTCAAAATATACGTGTATAACTAAAAATTAATGTATATTTGTTCAACAGTTAATAAGAAAGAATTGAAAAAGAATAAAAAATATTAAAACTGACAAAATTACATACATATTTAAAAAAGTACTTTTTTAAGTTTATTTCTAAACTGGCTTTCTGCTTCAAAGACATCATTGGCAAGGTTGATGTACACACTGATAACTAAAAGTTTTTTTTTTCATGACAAGTTACATTCAGGTATAGCTAACTTATGGCCATTGCCCCTGAGACTGTAAGGCTTAAGGTATTTGGAGACAGTTTCTCAAAAGGCC
The DNA here is from genome assembly GCA_918843875.1 of Diadumene lineata. NCBI lineage: Eukaryota > Metazoa > Cnidaria > Anthozoa > Actiniaria > Diadumenidae > Diadumene > Diadumene lineata. Next base: position 9,585,010 of record OU974077.1, read on the forward strand.
TACCGACCTAAGAAAACAACGGCAAAAGCCATCTTGCTTTTCTTATTTCTTAACAATATCTTGATACACAGTTGCTTAATAGTTGTGGAGGATATCTTGAGACTTTTGTGGCGATCAGTATTGATTTATGCAAATTATGAGGAAATCCTGGAAAACAGTTTTTTTAATTTATTTTCAAAAATTTGCTATAGAATCATGTCAAAATTCAGAAGCGTAATATTCAACATACTCCCTAACTGCACAGTGATTTTAAAGAAATTCCAATTGAGAAATTTGAAGTTATGAAGCCGTTAACTTTGAACACGATTTTTGGTTATAATTAGGAATCACTTCAATGAAAATGATATTTGCCGTCACAGATTTTTTTAATGATCACCGATTTCAGGTCAGAAATTGTTTAAGATATGCTTACGATTTGGCAATAATCGCGTTTTAGGTAGGGGCTGTAGATAACAAGAATGTTTTTACCACATAACGCCGAACAATACCCAATACGATTCAGAACCACTTTTCACAAAATTGACTCCAACAATTTTTATAAAAATTTCTGCATAAAATATTGAATCCATTGCGGTGCAAATATGCTAGGTTTTATTATTCTAGATACTCTAAGACGCGCAAGGAAAAATTAACAAAATTGGTTAATTTTTGTTGAATTCTTCATGTCACAAATGACTCAAAAAGCGTACAAATGTTTTGAATCTGTCGTATTGTAGTGTAACAATAGTGGAATTAAAGGATTAAGTCTCCTGTGTCACGGATTCTCGTCACGCTAATTCTTCACGAAGAAATGGTTTATATATGAATTCTTCATTTATTTATTTAATATTGATTTGACATACATTTTACCACTTTATTTCGGAGTAAAGTGCATTGTCCAGTTTATCGATTAAATTTGCAATAGATTCGAGATAAAGAAAATTAATAGGAAAGATGTTATCTTCAATAAATAGAGGAATCGCACTTTCTCTAAAGTTTGAAAAATGTATTAACCTTAAAGCTCGTTTCTGAAGGATCAAAATTTTCTTAAGATGTGTTTTGCACGCTTGTCCCCAGGCACTGAGACCATACATCAAGTAAGGCTGGATTAGTGATTTATACAAAGTAACAAGAACATTTGTGGGAACATAATGTCTTAGTTTTGATAAAATTCTTATAGTTTTGCTAATTTTGTTTTCAATAAAGTCAATATGAGTTTTCCATGATAAATGATTGTCAATCAAAAGACCGAGGTATTTAACATTGTTCTTATTTTCTAGAAGTTTATTATTAATTTTAAGTTTTACGTTATATACTAATTTCCTTCTATGATGACAAAAGATCATAAAGTTAGATTTACTTAAATTTAGTGTTAGTTTGTTAACCATCAACCAGTTGGTGATGTTATAAAGTTCCATATTCACAGAAGTCTCTAAAGAGTGTAAATTTTTGTTTGCATCTGCGAATAAATGAAATTTGAGAAGTTTTGAGGCATAAACTATATCATTCACATATAAAAGAAAGAGAAGAGGCCCTAAAACAGATCCTTGTGGTACTCCACAATTCATTTTTTCTTTATTTGATATATGATTTTTTACGGACGTGGTTTGCGTCCGATTTGATAAGTAAGAACAAAACCAGTCATGTATAATACCTCTGAAACCATATTTATAGAGCTTACCTAATAGGATTTTGTGATCCACCGTATCAAATGCTTTTGACAAGTCTAAAAAGATAGCACATGAGAATAATTTCTTATCAATATTAGATAGGATTGTACTTATAATATCTAGAATGGCATTTTGTGTAGAAAAATGTTGTCTGAAACCATACTGAGAATTGTTTAGCAACTGGTTTTTTTCAATAAAATTGATAAGACGCTTATATATAAGTTTTTCGAATATACGATTAAAAATCGATAGTAGAGCTATAGGTCTATAGTTATTGGGATCTGTGTCGTCATCAGACTTATAAACTGGTACAATTTTTGATAATTTTAATTTATAAGGATAACAACCTGTTTGTACCGACATATTAATGATACGTACTAAATGCTCACTAATCAGGTGTCGACTTGCTTTTAGTAGTGAGACTGGGATTGAATATAAACCATACGACTTGTTAGTGGGCAGTGCAAGTATTTCGTTTTCTATTTCATTTGACGTGATCGGTGCAAAGAAAAATGATTCTTTCTGATTTATATGATCTTTAAGATACTGAGAGTAGTGATCATTGGTCAATGGAATTTTATTCGCTAAATTTTGTCCGATTGAGGCAAAATTTTTGGTCAAAATATTGAATAATTTTGATGAATCATGCTCTGTTCTAGCAGATGATGGATCTTTAAGTCATGAAATATTTTTACTTTTGACAGATTTCTTACCGCTTATTATAAATGAATTTATGCCTTGCCATGTTTTTTTTCATATTACTTAAATTTGTTTCAAAATAGTTAGCAAAGTATTGCTTTTTCGAAATTCTAATTAATTTTGATATTTCATTTCTGTAATATCTATAATTAACATTATCACCGTTAAAGTAAAAGTTATTTTTTATTTTTATGGATCTACGTATTCCTTGTGTTATCCACGGTTTTTGTCTTTCCTTTGCTTTTCGTTTAGATAAAACAGATATTGGAGCGTGCTTATTTATACAGCTATTGAATTTTTTATAAAATCGAGAAAACGCGCTGTCTATCCTTTTATCGTTATTGACTAATTCTGGATAAATTATGAAATCTTGCTTCGAAAGATCATTCGTAAAACTATTAATAACAGAATTTGTAATAAAGCGTGATTTTGTCGTTTGCATACATTTTGTCGATTCTTTACTATCAATCGATATACAAAATTGAGAGTAGTGGTCACTAATGTCAGATACTATATTGCCGCTATAAAATAAATACTCTGGAGAATTCATAAAAATGTTATCAATCAGAGTCGCCGAACTATTATAAACACGTGTGGGTTTATCAATGGTTGGCAATAAAAAACAACTTTGTAAAATGCACAAAAAATCATTACTGTACTTACATTTGTCTGATTTTAAAAGGTCGATGTTGAAGTCACCAAGTAAATATAATGTTCTTTGTTTAGAGTTATAGCGTTCAATGGTCTCCTCAATATAGCTTAAGAAACTGTCTGGTTTGCTATGTTGTCTGTACACAGCGCCGCAAATAAATTTTTTTTCTTTGGAAATCTAATTGACAATGAGCCAATCAGAGCGCGCGTTATATCGTGTCTATGTTATAATTGTTTTTGTTTTGAATAAATCTATACCTCTATACAGATATTTTTTACTCTATTTTATCATCAGTGCTTCGTTTGTTTTATTGTTCATTTTTTCAACAATTTGCATTTCTCACTAGTAGTAGGAGTGATGTTGTAAATGCAACTAGTAGAAGAAGAAAAAACATGAAAATAAACACAACATGTAAACAAACAAAACATTTGCAAGTTTTGTTATACTATGAGAGATATAGAGAGATATAGACACGTACCATATGCCTTGATGAATATCAAAATAACTGGTAATGTTAATGAAGTGCTCAGTGATGCCACTGATTGTGAAAGTTCATGTATAAAGTATAGCTTTAGGTGCCCAGAAATAAAGAACTTTCTGTTGGAGTTCTAAGAACATTAACTTTCGAATGCTGGAATGGTATGCTGTTCAATCAAGGCACATCCAGTTGCTATGCATCTGGCAAACATGCATAGAAATACACCACAGTCAAAGCAGTTGTTTTGTTGTGGTATATCATCAGGGCCATTGACAAAGAAAGACCAGTTTCAAAAATCAAATGATGGATTAGCTTGATCTAGCATTGACATTATTCGTGCAACCCTGGTGAATGGAATATCTTCTAACTTCCCCTTCGCTTTGCTATCTAATAGCACAACACTTTTTGCTTGAGGAAGTATAACTCCTGAAACCCAGTGATGGGACGAGTTCATTGGGATGAAGACGATGCCTTGTTCCAGGAGGTTTTCTTTGTTTTTGAGAAAGTGTTCTATTGGCACTTTATCAAATTCTTCCCATTTTATTATTTCCACCCTTTGGTCATCATGAGATTTGATTATGTGCAAGTATTCATCTACGACAAATTGGTTAGCCATTTTTCATGATCATTGCTAGAATATCCAGCAAGAGATTTAAGGTCAGAGTCATCGATGAGTTGATTTCCCTCAAATGATATTGTTCCATTGACAATCATCTCAACTAGAATATCTGTATCTTTGGTTGTTTTAAAAGCAGGAAATTATGTCTGGAATTTTCCATGCAAGGGTTATGGTATTCCTTGTCTTATTGGTCTAAAGGTAGGATCTTCTAAAAGGGTCTCATCAGTAACAGTAGCTATAGCAGTACCAGTTTTGGATGTCTTGTGTTTCTTACCATGGGCAGTACTTGATATTCTTCTTTTTCGTTTGGATCTTAAAGGCTAATGAAACTGTTTCTTTGAAATTCTCCTAGAAAAAGCATCAAGATTCGTTCACTTTCAATATTTGGTGGCTCTTAAAAGAGCCGTTGGTTAATAATTTATTGAGTCTTGCTCAATTCTTAGATGTCTTGTGTCTTGTGCACATGAATTCGGTGGTTTTGCAGACCTCTTTGAGTTTTGTATTTCCTTCTGCATCCTGGAAAAGTACACTCCAACAGGGTGATATCTTCATACAATACAATACAATACAATACAATAAAGGTATATTCAAGATGCAAATTAAAGGTGACAGTTACAAGATAAATTAAGCGTAGCAAAGCAATACAGAACATTAATAACAAAAGTGGCATCATGAAAAGGAAGAGGTTAGCCCTATGTGAAAAATCCCTAAAAAACTACTAACAGATAAACGACTTTAAGCTAAGCGACATAAAACGACTAATTGAAAAATTGTGTAAATATATAAAAGCTAGGTGTAATAGCTTAATAACAAAAGATAAATAAACAGTCATAGTGATGAAATAAAATAAGTTAAATGCCTAAATGATCTTTCAATTTCTTCTTAAAGTCTGAAAGGCTATTTGCTTGTACAATATGAGCCGGTAGTGAGTTCCAGTGTTTAATTATTGCTGTCATTACTGCAGTCCGTTGATTTGATGACTTGTTCTCCTGGGGCCGGTTGCACGAAGGCTGAATAAAGTTATCCGCTGGATAAAGTTATCCACTCCAAACGATTTCTTTAGAATTTATCCGCCAGATAGCGACTTATCCGGCAGATAGCGCAATTCAGCCTTCGTGCAACCGGCCCCTGGGATGCTGTTTCTGTTGTTATACACTGGTTGCAAATTAGCTGGTTGATTGAGTTTTGCCAAGCGACTAGCAAGTGTGCTTTGCAGTGACTTAAGTTGATTGTGGTAAGTTGTAAATGGTTTGTCTTTGTTGTGATGTTTTTGGAAGTCATTGTCATCATCATTATCATCATCATTTCCATTACTTGTTCCATCATCGCTCTCCTCTTCTTCATCTTCCCCTGCTAGGTATCTGCCATGTGAAATATAGTTATTATTTGTTAATTTCCTGTAACAAACCTGTGGTTTGCATGATGTTGTTACAGTATATTACCTATTCATTGTTAAAGCTAATTCTTCAATTCTTCTGTGTAAAGGGCGAAAGCACAAAGGGCAGGCCACATTGTCTATCATGGTGTAAGGATGATCACCCCACTCACGGTTTGCTGGCAGCAAGCAGCAGGTATGGAAAGAGTGACCACAGTTCAGTCGTTGGATATTTGGCTGTGAGTCATCCTCTGTGTCACATGTTGGAAGATCACAGTACATACTGGGTTGGGTTGCTCACAGTCATTGAATGCAAATGATAAAGGAAAGCACCTCTGGTCTAAAGTTGCATCAATAGCTGGTAGGTAGTATGGCTGTAGTTAAAAAAATATTGTAATGACATTTAACATGTATTACTAACAACTTTTTATGGTGATTTAAAAGTTACTGGACTCCTATTTAAGTTCTTACACTTCATATATATGTATATAGAAATCAAACAAACAAATTGTATATAAGTCCCAGCCTTTCTACTTTATTATAATTTTGATTTCTATTTTTTTAATTTTGTACTTATATAAACTACTGGTACATTTATGATGTTCTAAATGGGGAGTAATAAATACTGAAGGGTGTGCTGATTGTGAAAGTGACAGAACATGTAGAATAAATAATGTTATGTTATGTATTTCTTACCTGGTATTTACGTTTATCTCTAGGAATCTTAGCAGTCTGTCCTGCTGTTTGCCATGCACTTCCAAATAAGTCAATCATGAACTCAGCTGCCTTAAAGGCATGTCTGGATAAGTCTTCGTCACCATGACCCCGTCTGTTATGGGGAAGGAAGACATCTGCAAATTGTCCTTCAAACCGCTGGGCACTTAAAACATGTGCTTGCTCTTGGATGTATTGTGCAGTTGCCCACATAGGAATAGCTCTGAGTAAGTAAATCAATGATAAGATCATGAGGACATATTTAATGCATAACTGTAAAATGTTATTAACATTTGCTTTCTATATTACAAACAAACAAGCCATTTATGTAATGCATGTATTATACCTACGAAGCTTTGAGTGAAAAACCTCAACTTTTTTCTCTGTTAAAACATTTAGCGATAAACGTACAATGTCTGCCATTCTTGGTGTTGTCTGAATATGATAGACCACATCGGATAAATGACAAATTGTGGCCTTGTCATAATTTTTCCTTCTGTAGATGATAAATTGTAAGGCAATGCGAAGCATTGTATCAAGCCACTGGTCTTGGTTACCACCCCTAAAAACTACGACATAAAAATAATAAACTAGGGGAACTACTTCTTCAAACAAGTGAAATAACATAAGATATTGTGGGTCTTTACAATATACTCCAAAGTGGTTCAAAACCATGGTTCGGACTACAGTCCAGCCACCAAATGCAGAACTTATCAGTATGGCTATCCTGTCTGATTTAGGACGCTTTGGGAGCTTCTTGTTCACCCCAAACAGACTTTTGTATAGCTTCTCAAATATTGGTCGGTAAAGGAGGACAGTGGTTTCTTGGATGTTTAAGGAAATGTGGAAGGGACCTTGCCAGGGAATCAGTGCTGGGATGTGCTGAGGATCTGTTCTTGGTTTCCACTAGAACAACAGCAAAAGCTCGAAGACATAAATCAATTGGCATTCTGAAAATTGAAATGAGAAAATTTACTCGCATCAGCTATTATTTTCTTGTTGAATTTCCAAGTAGGGAAATCTCCTTCAACTACCAATAAGTTGTGTGGCATGTATTCTACAAGTGAAGGAGCCACAGTGAAATAGTATATGTTATGGGGGTCCGACAACGGGTGGATCAGTTGATCATGGATCCACCGTGACAATGACGTTATAAATCTAAGATAGTCATAACGTGACGTCGTCAACCAATCACATACTGTATTACAGGGAACATCCTCAACCAATCAGAAGCCGCCGTCTCTCGAAAGTGACGTCATTGTTCAAGCTGCTTTTTTTTAGATGGAAAAATATTTTTCAGGACAAAAGCGCAACACAGTCAAGCGACTAAATTGTTCAAAACCAAAACATTTGGTGTTTCTTTTGTTGAGGTGATATCTACATCTTGGTTACAGTTTATTTCACATTTTCTCCTCGATAGGTTCGAATACGACAATCAATACAATTTCACAATAAAAAAAACGAACAAATGCTTTTATTGTTATAATTAAAGTAAACTCATTTGCAATTCATATTCAATCTTCATAAACTAAGATTTTGTCTAGGGCAATTTATTAACCACATAGAATTGTACATTCACACAAAGTAAATTCACTTTAAAAGTGTTTTGGAACCATCGGTAGATGCAAACCTTTCTCTTTTAAATTGAAATAATTTAATGGGACTAATTTATTCAAAGTCAGAAGATTTTGGTTTGTTTGTTCAGGTGCTATCTAAACGCAACTTTCTTATTCCGTTTGAAAGGAATTTTTTTAGATTGCAAAAAAAAAAAAAAAAAAAAAAACACAAATTAATAACGTAGAGGCAGCTCTAGTTCACAAAATGTTTAACAGTTTAATACACTGCGGGATAAGTTACACCTGAGTAGATTTATTCCACATAACGATATATTTATAAATTCTGAGAAAATAATTTTATAACAGTCATTCCATGGAATCATCAGAGTCTTCATAAGCATTTTGGAGGTACGACTGCGCAATCAGATCATCCAAAAGATATTTTCTTTGGCGAACTGCGAGTTTTGTGGCCTCAAGCCAGATGACCAGTTTAAATAGAGCAAAGCAAAATAGCACAGGAGCAGCACATTAATGCGACTCACACGTTCATTTCATAAATTTTAAGTTGTGCAATCGAAAGAAAAAGTAATTTACTAATTCATCGTGCGAGTCGCATGAGTCGCGTTTAAGAGGAACGCAAAATAACACAGGAGCAGCACTTTAACGCGAGTCACACGTTCATTTCATAAATTTTAAGTTGTGCAATCGAAAGAAAAAGTAATTTACTAATTCATCGTGCGAGTCGCATGAGTCGCGTTTAAGACCAACGCAAAATAACACAGGAGCAGCACTTTAACACGAGTCACACGTTCATTTCATAAATTTTAAGTTGTGCAATTGAAAGAAAAAGTAATTTACTAATTCATCGTGCGAGTCGCATCATAGCTTACACCATTAAGCTTCAGTTGCAAACCATTTGATTTCTGAAGTGAGTTCATTTTCTGGAAAGAAAATTCAGGTTGTATTTAAAGGATATTTATTGAAAAAGATTGTCTAATGTAATATTTAAAAAGGGAGTAATTTTATACAACAGTTCTCCGTATGAAATTGATAATTGATTGATTACAAAATTGAAACATTAAAATTCCATGTCCATTTTTATTATGCAATTTTGAGAAATTATGTTTATAGGTACCATATTACCTGATTTCTATAAAAACACATGGTATGTAAGAGTGATACAATCCTGATTTTTTGCTTTTTTTCTCGTTTTTTTTATGTTGGTTCCTTCTCATCATTCTTGATAGCAGTGTACAATAATTCAAATATCCCAGGTGCATGTCTTGAACAGAAAGTTTTCATTTCGTCTGGTTGAAAGAGTGGTTTTCCTTTTTTCACGTGGTGTGCTGTGTAGGCTTTGTGGAAAGTTTAAATAGACCATCAAATTGTATGTTATCTACAAATGGAATGGAATTGAAACTGAAACTTCAAAATTGAGTTTTGGTGATAACAACGAAGCATTTCCAAAAGGGCTACACAGCTGAAAACTGTTAGGATAAAAAAAAGTAAATAATAATTTTAAAAAATATTACTTCATGAATGACAATCACTTTTTTTCAATAAAGCAATCAATCACAGCTTAACTTATTGCCAGTATTTACAAAGATAAAATTACCATTCACTTTTTCCTTGAGTTTGGTTACTTCTTCATTCATTAACAGGTTGCTCCTTTCCTGGTCTGACACTTTCAACTTCAGTTCTTCATTTTCCATCTCTAGTTCTCTCAGTCTGCTTCTAAATATCGACTCTTCACTTGTATCATTAACATCGCTATCAGACTCACTAGATCTCTGCATATGCAATAACATATTGGTTAAGCTTTATACATCTTGATATTATGTATAATAGCAAATATAAAATGCAAATGGTGTTTGTGCAAACATTAAAAGTGTGCAATATGAATACCACTGATAAGTGCATTTTTATGCTAATTCTATTGATCTTTTTGTTTTATTATTTACTACTAACTGTGATAACTAGAGTGTACGCGCTAAAAGTGTGCAACATAAATACCACTAAATAGTGCTATTTTATGCTAATTCTATTGTTTTCTTTTGTTTAATTAGTGCTATTTACTACTAAATAGTGACAACTGTTTCACACTTTTAGTGTGTGCACTCTATTGCATACTTCTAGTATTTGTAATTTTTGTTGTTACTTTACTTCTTTTGGGATTTTTATATGAGGGGTGGCTGGTAATGATTTCCAAGTTGACTGCTTCTTTTAAGTGAGCTCCGCATATTTTTGTGCTTACTCTTTTGTCGTTTGAAATAGATTCAAATACTGGTAAAAATCTTGCAGGGCAATACACAAGTGATTTTATGCAAGGCCCAGGCAAGGGAAAGCAGCAATCCTCCTCCCTTTTTAAACGGTTAAAATGCAACTTGCAGAGGGAAATAGTTTGTGTAAAACCACAAGCTCTCGCGAGATGCCCACTGTACCAACGAATTTTCCCGTGACACGAATTTTCACAGCTTTGCAAACGCGAAGAGGATTTTTCACAAAACATGACTCCCCCTTTACGATGCTTGCAATTGGCTGTCTATTTTTATGTCTCCGTGAAAACCCTTCCGTGTGTGCGGCCGCGCCAATGGTAAAAGGGCGGGAAACTAGTTTTGGGCGGGAAAAAGGGGAAACAAATATAAATATAACCACTGAAGTTTGTACGTAAATGGCATTTATTTTATAAAATATCATTACAAATTAACTGCTTAAAGATGCCCTACATTAGAGATTCAGTAACAAACTATTTAAGTTTAGTTTGAAGGAAAACACAGAATGATCATGAACAATTCGAAATGAGTAATTTACGCCGTGTTCGAAGGGAAGTCTTAGTGGACTAGATCAGTAGCTCTCGTTTGGTGGTCCAACTTTTGTAGAAGCTGTCCAAGTTATATAACATCAATCATAGACCGATAAACAAACTGTTCAATTCTTAACCTTATCTCTCTAAGAATTTTCTTATTTTGGGACAAAACGTAAAGGTCGCTCGTGTTGACGGTGGTCGAAAATTGAACCCAAAACAAAAAATAGGTAATTTTCACAGCCTAAAAGCATTCTACTTCAACTGATAAAACCTAAATACCTTCCTTAGACCTCAAAGAATACTTGACCGAGACTTCTAGGTAATAGCTATAAAAATACAGCTCTAAACCGCGATAAAGTGAAACCTATTTTCCTAGCCGGTGAAGGCAAGAATGTCCGCCATATTGGATTTTGATATTCTCGCGCATGCGCAGTGTTTTTTAAGCTATGTCGTTGACAGCAGGATCTCTTGGTTGTTGACTTTGATTGAAAGATGGTTTTGCGTTGAAAAAATCTATAAAATCGACATTTCATTTCTTTTCAAAAGCCACGAAGAATGCAAGTAGATGTTACGTTTTTGCCCCGTTTGTGACAACGAGAATACTTTTAATCAATAAAAGAGTAGATAAAAACAAACAATTGTGGCCAGTAGTAGCAATCGTTGAATTTGCTGGCTGTATTATCTCTCCCAACATGTCCACCGAATTCTGACAAGTAATACACTTCGAGTACTCGTAGTTTTTGTTGTTTTCCTTTGATGATCAATCTTCTTTTTTCGTGTTTTACGTACCACAAGTTGCACTGCTTTTCATCCCAACAAAAATTTTGCATTTTCTTCGAAAAGTTTTTTTTTGATTTTTCGTAAAAGAAGATGGACAAGTTTTGGCTGACAAATAATTAACAATATTGTCATATTCCTCATCGTCCATGACAGAGAGAAAAAAAAGCGATCAAGTGTATTGAAACTAAAATTAAAATTTCCCGCGAAAAAAAAATCTCAATGCTACCACTAAAATTTCCTGCTTTGGGGGAGCAAGCCTTCTTAATTCACTTGTGGGAGGGGTAGGTAATCTCAAAAAAATACTAGTGTCCAGTCTTCAAGTCCGCGCGGGGAACACAAAACTCTGGGGGACACAAATCCCTGTGACACCGGAGGATTTGTTTTGTCTCCGGAAGGAGATGTTTTGAATCCCGAAGGATTGGTTATGCCCCATTTCTGGGATTATTTGCCTCCCGAAGGAGTTGTTTTGCTCCCCGAAGGGAATTGAAGCACGCCATATGGACAGTTCTGGCCTTGTGTACTAAACATGATGATGGAATCGAGCATTTGTCGCCAAGCAAACCACATAAAGCACTCCAAAATCGGAAGGATCATTTATAAATACAAACTTGAGAAATACATCCACAATTGTGCTTAGTTTTAGGCACAAAAGAGTTTAAATACATTGTCAAATAATGAAAAGAACTCACCTTTTTTAAATTCTTTAAATTCTCCAGCAAACTGTAGAGCGTGAGCGAGCGCATGGTCGGCTGATATAGATAGATTTATGCTCGTATGCCGATCTTGCTTTGCTCGTAAGCTGCTCGGAAAGCCGAAGTTAGACCCGAAAAGTGGCTACTATCTTTCATTCAAGCCCAACCGCGGTCAAACGACTTCGCATGCCCGAAAAAAATATAAGAAATGCCGATCAAACGTGCCAGTGCTTTCTGCGTAGAGATTTCTAAAGAAAGCTACGAAAGAGAAAACGTTCACCGTTGTTTTCTCAAAATGTAAACAGAATTGAAAAAGTGTAAACTTAGGGTACAAAGAAAATTTAACAAAGAGTTCATATACAAAAAATTAAGCCTAAATATTCACGCAATTTCTTATTAATTGACTTGAAAGTCAATTGCCAAACGATCTGATTGTTTACAAATGCAAATGTCACGCATGCGCTGACGTTGACCGCGATGCTTTCAAGCACATGACATAGCAGAGAAGGGGACCCAGTCCCCTTCGCTGCAACAAAAGAACACAGTAGAATTAGGATAACATAGCACTATTTAGTGTTATTACTCATGCACACTTTTAATCTGTGCACCCTACGGTGATAAACGTTACTAAAAAATACACAATTCAAATTTCTGTCACATTCTCCTCTAGTCACAAGAAAACTAGAGAAACTAGAAATCATTTTGATGTAATTCTAAACTCAACAATCATCTTTTTTATACTTTCAACATGTCTTTTATAACATCTCGAAAAAAAAGTAACTTTTTTTAAGCTAACTTTTTCTTGAAAAAGAATATTGTTGCTATTCACCAATCACCCGATGAAATACAGCACACACTTCACCAATTTATTCAACAGTTTCAGCTTTCTAGTAGCTGAATTAGGTACGTGTGAAACATGGAAATGTGACTTCACTCTTATTAAATAACTCAATTTTTACTTTTCATTTTTTTTTTCATTTCGAATGATGCTAAAAATGAAAACAATATGAATTTTTCAAGGGAAAAAGTGATATGTCGCGTGGAAGCTAGAAGATATGAATAGATGCTTTAAACACTTATTTCAAAGAAAGTCGAAGAATTAAATGTTGCAATTGTAGATTCAACATTAGAGCAACTAAAGATATCATTAGAACATGCCAGAGTGTGATGTCACACATTTTTTTGAAGAACATGACCACCGCGTAGACTTGACGTCTAATAATCAGTTAAGCAATAGCAAATGTCAGTGGACCTCCAGTAAGTGCTGCGCTATGAGCTTATGTCAAACTCTTTCTCTGAAGATGAAATACTATAGATGAAAAACATTTTGATGTAATTCTAAACTCAACAATCATCTTTTTTATACTTTCAACATGTCTTTTATAACATCTCGAAAAAAACGTAACTTTTTTTAAGCTAACTTTTTCTTGAAAAAGAATATTGTTGCTATTCACCAATCACCCGATGAAATACAGCACACACTTCACCAATTTATTCAACAGTTTCAGCTTTCTAGTAGCTGAATTAGGTACGTGTGAAACATGGAAATGTGAATTCACTCTTATTAAATAACTCAATTTTTACTTTTCATTTTTTTTTTCATTTCGAATGATTCTAAAAATGAAAACAATATGAATTTTTCAAGGGAAAAAGTGATATGTCGCGTGGAAGCTAGAAGATATGAATAGATGCTTTAAACACTTATTTCAAAGAAAGTCGAAGAATTAAATGTTGCAATTGTAGATTCAACATTAGAGCAACTAAAGATATCATTAGAACATGCCAGAGTGTGATGTCACACATTTTTTTAAAGAACATGACCACCGCGTAGACCTGACGTCTAATAATCAGTTAAGCAATAGCAAATGTCAGTGGACCTCCAGTAAGTGCTGCGCTATGAGCTTATGTCAAACTCTTTCTCTGAAGATGAAATACTATAGCAACGTTGGAAAACACGACGGGCCTTCGAAAGAAGCATCCTTAAATCGATTTTCAAGGAGGATAAAAGCAGTGTTTATTAGTAGTTAGTAATTAGTATGTATTAGTGTAGGCCTATCACCGAGGATGGTCGTGACCTGCGTCCTCAGTCGTTCTTTTTCGTACCTCCGTTATTGGTTAATGTGAAGTGTGGCGAGACGGGAACTCCAGGTTATCGTCCTTATCCGAGAAGACGCGAAGCCTAACAATGATAAAATGAAGAACATTCTCCTCTTATTTTAAGTTCCTTATTTAAACCCGCAGCTTTGTGATTAACAGCCAATGCTGCTCGCAACAGCTGATCGAACTGCCTTTGTCTTTGTGCATCAAAGCGTACATTCCCACGAGCGGTGCTCGTTACCAGAGCTACTCTGGCTGATTAGCATTTCTTAGAACTCATTAGCATAAGATAGCTTGTTATGTGAAAACGCTCTACTAATAGCAAAATTACTGTGTCATTAAATAACAAAGAACATTTCCTCGCAATTCTTTTTTATATCTTTTTCTTTCTTTTACCTTTATTTTTGTTTTCATGTCGATAGCTTCGAAAACATTAGCGCATGTCTGCATTCCTGAGATCGACCAGCGACCTGATATTTAAACGAAAACTCTTGTTTTTATTATTTTTTATTTTATATATTTTTTTCAGTCTTTTCGTGTATTTAAATGTTAAAACGTAACGATGCAAAATACCATTGAGTAGTTTTTCCCTCTGTTGGTTTGCGTGACGCGACTTGTGACGTTATAATCCGATGTAAAACTGTCTCGTTTTTTGACAGACAAGCGTTGAAATTTACGCCCTTCCTGTTTTCGTACTAAGTAAAGCTTGTCATGTAAATTTTCTTCAGTTGGCTCCCACAGTTTTCGTGTTCAGTCGTCTGATGCACTTTTGTTGTAAGTATTTTTCATTACTTTTTGTTCTTTCTCTCTTGTAATTTAGTTGAAGTACCAGGATACCCTAAAAATTGATGTCCACAATCGCTCCCGAACTATTATAGTTACTTCTATATAAGTGTACATTTTCTTAAAGCTGGATAAGGGTTTTGTGATCTTTGACCGTCTCGTTTCCATAAGTTCCAGTAACACGGGATTTCAATCGACTGTGTTGAAATTTTGCAACGATGTAGTTTTATGTGTCGACACAAAAAGAGTTGTTACAGATTTATACAAAAAAGTACTGAAAATGCACTCCTGCTTGATTCGTATCTTTTTTATTATACTCCACATTTAAGGCAATATTTAATCGAGGGTTTTTTGGGTGGTTTTCGTTTACATTTTTCCTGGGAAAGGAAGTCTCGTTGTTCACCTAATTTAGCTAGCGCTTTGGAGCTGCCCGAAGTTATGACGGCAAAACTAGTCAGTAAGGAATAATCAGCTGGGCGTATCGCGGGTCCTTTTAATGCACCCACCTCCTTCGTAAACTTATTACGTCTCCATTGGGAGCTGTCCCAAAGAAAACCCCTGGTGAGTAGTATAGAATGTTGTCCTCGACCCCCTTAAACGACGGTTTTAGGACGGTTTTCGACAGTTTTAGGACGGTAAGGACGGTTTTAGGACGGTGAGGACGGTAACTTAAATATTCTATTGTTCTCCGGTTGTCAAGGGGACCACGTGACGTCACCGGGCAAGTTCGGGCGAACCTTATTGTCAAGGGTTGACTATTTAACGCGCGCGATTTGAAGTTTGTTTATACCTCACTTTGAAAAAAAATGTCACGTTTGATCAAACTGGGTCACAGAGGTTATCACGCTACTGTACAAGAATTTGAAGGAATGATAAGAGTCCATATCAGAAAATATAGTTATATCGATGGAAGAACTCGCCCGACGAAATCTGGAGCTGCACTATCAATCGATGAATTCAAAGATTTACAATCAGTAGTAGAGCAACTAAACGAAATGGTGGATTCCCTGATTGATACTGATTCTGTACTTGTTCTATCAAACAATAACAGAAAACTGCCTACTTTATTGAAGCTTGGTTGAAGAGGATATCATGCTACCGTTAAGGAGTTCAACGGACAGATAAGAATTCACATTAGAAAATACATTGACATCGCTGGAAAGAAAAATGTCCCGATGATATTTGGAATAGCTCTAACGATTCCAGAATTCGAAGATTTGGAAATGGTCATGAAGGAACTAAGTGAAACGGCGGACGTTATGTACAATAACTTGTTGAACAAACAACAAAAGGAACAAACTAATGAAATTACTCAAGAAACCACTTCGCAAACAGTAAATGAACCACCAAGGAAAAAGCTCAATATGAACAATGATGGAAAAGTCTACTTTGTTCGATATAGATCGGAAAAATGAACTAAAAATACTTTCAAGGATAGAAAAAATCAACTGTAATTTTTTGTTGTTACGTGAAAAATAAGTGACTTCTTGTACTGTGAATAATTTTTCTTGTTTTGTACGATTGAAAATAAAAACATTTTGTTGAATAAAACTGTCTGATTTATTCTGAGTCAATAGATAAAAGTAATAAATATATAGATTTACACTTAAAAATGATAGTTAAATTAACGATACTGTCAGATCAACAATTAATTTCACATTATTCAATTTATCATATCCCAATGCAAAACAGCGAGCTTTATTTACAAATAGATTTATTTTCGTTATAAAAAAATTCAGTTTCTTTTTAATCCACAATAAAACTTGAGATCTTTGAAGTTATAAATAAATAGTCGAAGCAAATTTTTCAAAAAATTTAATTAATAAGAATATCAACTGATGTTAACTAATTAGGTGTTTACAACACAAAAGAAAACACCCTCATTTTTTCGTCTCATCCAATAAAACTGAAGTTTTTGAGTTCATAGATCAATAGTCAATTCAGATTATTGGTTAACTATATTTTAATGACTTTTCGACTCTACGTTTTGCTGACTTTTTTATTTTTCTGAACAAAGCAGTGTTCTATAGTTATAACAAAAGAAAACCGTCTCTTAATTTCCAAAGCAGTGTTCTATAGTTATAACAAAAGAAAACCGTCTCTTAATTTCTAAAGCAGTTTTTTTGTTAAACTTTAGCGTCAATTTGAAACTCAATCATTGAACTTTGGGTGTTGGCACTGTTCACTTCGACTTTGAGCGACTTGAATTATTATAACTTCTACCATGGCTGAATTTAATACGGTAAGTTAAACTTTTTAAAGTTTTCCGAACAAAATCTAAACTTATTACAACTTCCTATCTTAACGATTAAATTTCATTTAATGTTATAGATCGATCTCGAACAAGGATCATTTGAATTGGACGCGTTTGTCAATAGCGATGTGGATACGTTTTCTATTCCACTGGAAGATGAAAGTTTTGACTGCGATTTTAAAACGAATGGACGTTTTGTTCAATAGTTTCAAGAATTTAGTTCTCAACTCAGAATTAGATCGTTAATCATAAGAACAAGAATAGAACAGAACAATTGTAATTCAATGGGTTATAACTGAAGGAATGAGTTGATAAAAAAAAAATATTCTTCTCTGATAGTATTCCTCGTTTTACTAGATTTTTAATCAATGTAACAAAATACAAAAATTGTACTGTTTTTTTTACATGGAATGAAATTTGAAATTGAGCGGATTACAAAATATAGGACTCTAGGGTAAGATATTATAAACGGGCTGCATGGCACACTTTAGAGTGAATTACTCTTTATTTAATTTGTTAAACAATTTTTGTTGCTGTTCGTGTGTCCGTGAAGGGTTAAATAACTAATGTTATATCGTTTTTAACATTTTCCGATTAGCGCTTCTTGATTTGCTGCTATAACGATTGGATTATTTATATGAAGGTTTATCCATTTAACAGTTCCGCTACTTCGGTGTCTTAGTTTCACTGGCCAATATAGTTCACCTCCTATAATGACACCCGGTTGACTGGGTTGAGTTGGATCCCGTGAGGTTTTGTACATTTCAGTTATGTCATATCCCTCGGGAATGGATTTCAGAGTTGGTGCGTTATTTGTGTAATTCTGCCACACATGCGCAACTGCGTTAGACCAAAAAATACGAGACTGACTTTGAAGTCGACGATGATGATGATCTACATGATTAACTGGTTGTAGAGGGTTAATTGTCTTCTTGTTTGGTTCTGTTAATGTTAGAATATACGTGACATTGACCAAAAACATCGCCAATAACCTGTTTATCTCCAGATGCATCAGGCTTGTTGTCTACCAATAAATATCCGAAGGCTTTTTCTGTTTCTTTGTAGAAGGCTTCCATGAAACGATCTCGTTGCTTATCAAACATTCTTTCCGCAACAATTCCAATCTGTTTTCTGTCACTGGGACTACGGAAAAGTGCGATGTATTGGGCATTTCGGCTTATATCAGTATTGTCCTTTCCTTTTGGGAACATATTCTGTAATAAGAGTATGACACTAGCGTTTCTATGGCGACCTTGAGTGAATAGTCTTGAAACAACTGGACTATCAGTGGCTTCAGCCATTAAATCATCTAGGATGATAAGATTGTTAAAATTAACATCAATTTCACTTAAATCATCAGAATATTTAGGTAATCCTTGAGAAAAAGAAATTTCCTTTTTAAACGTTTTCTTGATGGTTTCATAGCTGTCTTGCCATTGAGCGTAACACCACAGAATACGACGCTTTTTCTTTTCCTTGTACTCTATACGATCATTCTCTAATATTTGTTGAACAAAATGAGTCTTTCCGCTTTGTGAAGGACCTACGATTAACAGTGAAAACTTGTGACGGAAACGAAAACTGGGATAAGACTCAGTAACTAAATCACGTCCTTCTTTAAGTTTTTTTGTTGGTTTGGTTGACGTATTCGTTGTAATGGGTCTTTTCTTCCTATTAACTTTAGCCAATTCTTCTTTATCAGTAGGCGGAACCAATGGACGCTGGTAAGGTATAGCTCTCATAGAACATATAGAAGTACTTTCCCGTCTAGAGAATACAGCTCTTTTGACCCATTGCTTTCTTTCGTTTCCGTAAAGTTTGTGCACTTGCCTCAAATGATCCGATATATATTTAAGATCACTCTTGTTGCAGATCGGGCAATCCTTTTTGTATTTGTAAGGCATATTAACAGTTCGATGAGCCACTATCAAATGACGATAAAATGAATCTTCTTAACATTTTAAATAGTTTTTAAATTAACATATTCAAATTATCATTTCGAACACTTTGACGTTTTCTTGTCTTTTGAAGAGAGGCCGATGATTGGTCGATGAGAGGTCGATGAGAGGTCGATGATTGGTCGATGATTGGTCGATGATTGGTCGATGAGAGGTCGATGAGAGGTCGATGAGCGGTCGATGAGAGGTCGATGAGCGGTCGATGAGAGGTCGATAAAAGATCCATGAAAAAGTCGATGAGAGGTCGATGGAATGTTTCTTCTGAACAAACTGTATCCAAAACAAAATGTTCCCTAAGAAACTGAAATCAATTATCAAACTTACAGTACTTACGGTCAAAGATTTTATTAGTAACACAACTCGAATGTAAACTTTTTTTTCAAATAAAATAAAATATGTCACAAATAAAATATGTTGATTACAAAAGTGTTTGAGGTTTCCATACATACTATTTGTATAAATACTTGTGGTCGAATTTTTAAACCATCCATCTTTTCTTCCTTGATGTTTTCTATGTAACAAGAAACGTTTTTCGTGTATTGTGTATTGTTTTTTTTTTTACTTTGATGCGTATCCATAAAATATAAAAATTTTAATCAAGACTGAATTGATTCCATCTTCACCAAAAAGAAGAGATGACTGAGACAGAATGAATAGATCAAACGTGATTTATTACATTTATGCAAGTTTCAAACAGATATTTACAATAAATTCAATTACGTCAATCAATGTTCCATGCGTTCTTCACATCTGCAGTTGAATTTTTCAGGATAGGCTATCGAAGAAGCTTTCGTTAACGTTTTTCGTCTTGCGCCAATGTTAAGACTTCCATTGGTAAGAACTTGGATGATACTGTCTTGGTAACTATCCGATAGACCAGCATAAAGTTCAAATTGATAATAGTAGAGGTAGACTGTGGTTCTTGCAAGTTTATAAAGTTCTGATATGTAACTCTGCCACGATGGATGAATATTGATCTCTAGTATTCGAGCTACTTCTTGGGCAAGATCCCATACGCGATTGGAATCAACTACTTGTGTGGCATCATCGTAGTAATAATTCCATGCTTCTTCTTCATCGTTGGATAAAATCGCACACCAGTGATCTTTCTGACTTGGCCAATGGTTTTCACAACCCTCGCATTCAAGAGAATTCCAAATAGCTGAATTACAGCGAGCAGCATACGATAAGTTTAGTATACTGGTGATCAGTTCCAACAGAAATTTGCGTTCAGCGGTTTCAACTTCGTCAATTATCACAGTATCCATCTTGCTTGAAATGTTTTGTGATAAAAAATTTCAAATCGCACGCGCGTTAAATAGTCAACCCTTGACAATAAGGTTCGCCCGAACTTGCCCGGTGACGTCACGTGGTCCCCTTGACAACCGGAGAACAATAGAATATTTAAGTTACCGTCCTTACCGTCCTAAAACCGTCCTTACCGTCCTAAAACCGTCGAAAACCGTCCTAAAACCGTCGAAAACCGTCGTTTAAGGGGGTCGAGGACAACATTCTATACTACTCTGGTGATTTTCGCATTATTCATCATTTATCGTATCCACAGGGGAATCAGTTAACGATTTTATTCCTGACGAGAAGTCCACTGTACATTACGCCTCTATCAGCGACGCTATTTCTTTAATCAAATGATTCGGCTCGGGATGCTTCATGGCCAAAACCGTTATCAAATCGGCTTTTCGGATAATCCCTATACACCCTGATGACTATAGTTTGGTGGGCATGAAATGGAACGATATAAGTAGTTCTTTGATCTCTGTCTCCCTATGGGTTGCTCTTCATCATGCGCTATATTTGAAACATTTAGCACTTCTTGAGAGTGGACGATTTCCTTTTCATCGCACAATCAAAAGCAAAATACCGAGCGCACCTTCACATTTTAATCGCTATGTGCCACAAGTTAGGCGTTCTGATATCCCACGAAAAAAACATAGGGACCTTTCAATTGTATTCACTTCGCGAGCATTACTTTAGACTCCATTAGAATGGAAGCTCGCCTACCAGATGAAAAACTGCAAAACGTTGTTGTTAGAATTTCACAAACGCCGGAAGGTCACACTCAGACAGCTACAATCCCTTATATGGCTATTAAATTTCACTTGTTCTGTCATTCTTCCTGGGCGGGCCTTTCTCTGCAGACTGATAATCTTACAAGGGTAGTCCAACGTCCGCATTATCATATTCGATTAACTAGGGCTTACAGTCAGGATTTGATAGTCTGGTTAACATTTTGCAGAATTTTAATGGAAAGACATTTTTCTTCAAGAGCGCTGGCGGGGATCTTCCTCTCTAGAATTATGTACCAATGCGGCAGGCTCAAAGGGATACGGGGCAATCCTTGGGAGACACTGGTTCTGAGGAGAGTGGCCGGAAAACTGGAAATCTTTTAATATAACTTTTCTTGATTTTTGTCACAGACAACTCGGCACTTGTTGACATTTTAAATAAGCAGACATCTAAACACTAACTAGTTATGGTATTAGTGCGCGACTTTGTTTTTGACATCTCTTCTCCACAATGTCGTTTTTAGAGCGATCTTGTTCCAGGGGTGGACAATACCAGGGCCGACTTAATCTCTCGATTTCAGATTGTAGAATTCAGGAAAGTCTTTCCAGAAGCAGATTAAACACCAACACAGGTTCCCGTGAACCTTCTACCACTGAGGTGGTCGCTACACTAAAAGAGCTCTTGCACTCGTCTTTGTCAGCGGCGTCACGCAAAAGTTATCAAAGGTCAAGGCCATCGTGTCTGGCGCTGTTTATTTCTTATCTCTGTGCAAAAGATTAGCGCTGGCTGCGATTAACTCATATATATCGGCAATTGCTTATATCCAAAAACTAAAAGGCATGGTGGATCCCACCAACTCTTTTTTTGATAGAGAAACTACTGGTTGCCGTCGGTCGTCGTGGCAAATCTGATACTAGACTTCCTTTATCACGGCCTTTACTTTATGAGCTAGTAGAAGCCTTAAGCACACAAAGTCGTGGCCTTTACAAAGTTATGTTTCTAGTTGCCTTTTACGGCTTTTTTAGGGAAGGTGAGCGGGCAAACAAACAATCAAAAGAAGCTCATCTGGTATTGTAATTTGAACAAATAACATTTCTGAGGCGTGACAATGAAATATATTCACTTCAGATCGGACTCACACATTCAGTTCAAGCATAACCCTAGCCATCGACCTTTCACCGTTATTATTGATAAGGGAACATTCACAAAAACTTGTTAGGGGGGGGGGGGGGGGCTGATTAGAAGGGGGTACTAAAAATAAAAGACAACTCTAAAGGGGGTAAATAAATATGTCTTTCAAAACTCCATTAAATGAACTCTGTGATGAAAGTCAAGCTTGATTGTTTCATGGGTTTTGAAAACGTGTCTTTTTTCGTCTTATTTTTCTTTCATTTTTATTTTATTTTAATTTAATTTAATTTTTTTTTTAATTTCCGGGACCCACGACGCACGACAGTTAGGGAAACTCCTTAGATTTTACTTTGACGAACGCAAGGTAATGAGATTAGGGATTGCTTTAGGAGCTTTGTTGGCTATACTATTATTGATTTTTATTAACATGTTTTGTATCCTTCTGGATTCTAACGATGGAAGTTTGACTTTTTTGAGTAGTTCCTGATACGATGACTGCGTATCTTTGTAAAATTAACGTAATGCCCTTTCATTTACTTTTTCCGACTTGTTTGTTTTCCTTTCCTGTACATATTTTTTAGTAGTAGTTAGCGTACAGTATTTCTTAAATAGACGATTTTCTTAAAAGGGGAGTAGATGGTTATGTTATCTAAATTAACGCCCATAGTAAGGTCTAAGGAGTGCATGATTTTGCAGGGTGGGGATAATAATATTGACCTCACATGGGTTTGGAGAGTCCTTTGGACAAGTCTGAACATGCAACAACTTCTGACTTGGAAAAAATACTCGCTGCATTTTCAGACTCGTGCTGGCGTAGCCTGGGTACGAGTACAAAAGTGCCACATAATTTCCGGAAGCGTAAATTTCGTTAAAATGTGTTAAATTTCCAATGCAATGAATTTTGGAGTTTTACATTTCTTGTCATCAATAAATACAGAGTTATGTTTGAAAAACACTTGAACGTAAGAATACGAACGGTTTTCACATTTTGAAGCGAAAAGCGAATTTCCTTAAACTCGCCCCAGTCCACACTCGTTAAAGCCTTCATATTATTGAATTTTGAAGATATTTATCAAAATATCTCGCAAACCAATACGGGCACCTATCTTTTTTATTTCACAATATCATTTGAAATCCTGTTTTTTTAAAACATATATGATCGATGATAAAATTATATGGCTAGATTTTTCGTTATTTCGAAAAGTATTTCGTTCAAAGCATCAATGAGGCCCGTCAAAATTCGAACATTTTCTTGATTTTTGCTTTACTTCTCTTCGCTGTTGAATCTTAGTGCAAATCTTTTGCTTTACATCGGTAGCCAAATGTATAAGGACCACATTAAAGCACATTCAAAATATTTGGTATTGTCCAAGCTCTATAAAGAGATACTTTCATGAGTGATGTCCATTTTCTAATGATAGACGCTTAATTGACAAGAGTGGGTATACTTTAAAAACATTTTCTCTCGTAATCCAATACGGTTACCCCATTTTTTTATTTATTTTCTATTTTTGATGAAAAACTCAAAATGTTTTACTGTAGAAAATTTTATCAAAATTCTATGGCTAGTTCTATTTCTACGGAATTACCTCAAGGTAATTCCGTAGTTTTGCACTGCGCACATTTCTGCACATGTTTTAAAGTTGAGAAATTGCGCAATTTTGACATGAACGCCTATTAGATTATATTTGAAAAATGGTTGAAAGTAAAATTACGAACATTTGCGATATTTTGGAGCGAAAAAGAGCGATATTTTGTAAACTCGTCTCAATCCTCCCTCGGAAAAACCTTGTTTTTGACAACAAAATGAATATATACGCTATGATAGGAGTTTGCAAATTTTGGTTAGAAAAAATGTTTATCTGGTCAAATAATCACATGATATTTATATCTATATGAAAAATTATCTGAACTTTCGAAACTCCCAAAACCCAAAACATGCCACTCTACTGCTACCACTGATGTAAACGTGTGTGTATATATGTTTCTTGTATTGTAAATATCCATATGAATGTGTATAGACAATAATTAATTTATGTAATTATACAATTCAGTCTTCAGACTGCAATGTGATTATTTTCAATAAACTATCTATCTATCTATCTATCTTAAGTTCTCACTTTTTAACGTTTTTGACAATGAGGTATACACACTTTTTGCTTCCATCGATGAAAACTCTGATAACCACCCAAATGAAAACCAACAAATGTTGGTTCATCACGATTAAGTTCGTATTAAGGAACAAGGCATCATTTTAACTGCGCATGCGCTGAACTGCTGAGCAAAACAATTGTATGGCGGGCTCCTCACAGGAATGACGCGCACAAAGCCTATATTGTCAACATGGCGCTTGTTGTGTATATTTTTTTAGCGAGGCATCATCAGTCTTAAATTGAACGACTGGAACTTAAGCAATAACCTTAAAGTTATTTAAAACTATACTGGACTTTTCTATGCTCCAAAATGTTCTAAAGGTGGAAAAAAATCCATCGGCATACCAAGCAGTTATGAAATCCGACAGCGACCGCCATGACGATGAGGTGTCTCAAAAGGACATTTCGCGCATGCGCAGGTAAAATAATGCCTTGTTGTATTAAGGTAGTTGCACCGGCTGAAAACGACCATTTTAGAAACATCTCAAATTAAGTCTGAAGGTTGATTTTCATGTTTATTTTATGTTTTTTTGGTTTTTGGCGAGAGTTTTAATTAATAGAATATAATTTTTAGCGCCGAAAGTTCAGCCATTTTACAGGAAACACAAAAGAATTAAGTATTCTACCGAGTTGGGAGACTGGGCCCAGAAAACAATATCTTCGAATATCTTGCTGCTACAAGCATCCAGAGCAGCAGTTGTTGATTTAAAATGGCAACATTTTTATTGTGCAGATAATCGAGGCAATTTCGAAGGAAAAAATGGCATATTTTGCAACAAAAATAAGGATTTTTGATAATAGGTGTCAGACAGATTCATTTTTCTTGGCGCTGATCGAGAATTTTGTTATGAAACTTTCACAAATTAAAGATAAGATGTTAACAAAGAAATCTGTGCTTGGGCAACTCTGACATATCGATCACTTAGAACTCCGGTTTTACGGAATATAGGTAATTATTAACTACGGGAATATTTTACTGATTATGTTCCCCAAGCACAGTTTTCTTCTTTTCCTTCCAAGGATTAACTTTTTGAAAAAAATGGAAGCATATTTTATATACTTTACGAATAATACGGGTTTAAAGTCAAATTTTTATATTTTGTTTAATCCAAGTAACCCCCCCTGTCTATTCATGACACCACAAATTGTACAAATTTGAAATCTATAATTATTGAACTTTCCATCAATAAGCTTTGTATTTCTTTGAATGCTCATTATCTCACTTAAAATTCCTTCTGAAATAACCAGCATTTGCCGGTGCAACCACCTTAATGTCGTTATTAGCGAGCGACAATGACCATTAAAGTGGTTGGGTACGCAGAAAACGGAAAATTGGGCTTTTGCGGGGTATTAAACCGTGTTTGCAAGTTTCATCAACGCAGTCTGGTGTGTTCGGTATGCAACAAAATCTTGAATATTTATATTGAAATACCACTAGTTGCTTTATCGTCAAATTTGAGTTGCAGTCGCCAAAAAGTGAGTGAATTTTTTATTATTCACGTTAATTATTCATTTATGTAAACTTTTTATGGTATTCCTTTATTCACCATTAACTTTTTTACAGGAAAGCAACATGCTCCAAGAAATTCAAGTGGCCTTTGTTGTCCTATTGGTGACCTTAATCGCTCTCACTTTGTACTTCAAGAAACCGCGTGGCATGCCACCAGGACCAACGCCCTTGCCGATACTGGGCAACCTACTAGACCTCATCAGATGGAAATCAACCAGTAGCATGCACCTAGAGCTAGACAAGGTGTGTAAACAATATCATCGAAAAGTCTTCAGCTTGCACTTCCCAAGTCAGAACATTGTTCTAATCAACTCTGCGAAAACTGCCCGCGAAGCACTTTTGACAAAACGAGACGACTTCTCCGGAAGACCTCTTCATTTTACCTTTGATTATTTGGTGACAGGCCGTAAAGACATTGCTGTTTCTGATCCTAACCAAACCTGGATGACATTGAGAAAGATTGTTCACAAGGCTATACGCAATTACCAACCAATGCTGCAAACGAAATTGAATCTAGAAGTAGAAGAACTGAAAAATAGGCTGGAATCGTTCAATGGTGCAGCTGTTGATCCGTCTTTACATATAGCAATAACTTCACTAAACGTTATGTGCGCCATGGTGTTTGGTGATCGATATCAAGTAGACGATTCTGAATTTACCATGGTAAAGCAACTTATCAAAAGTGTGTTTAATTTCACCACAACATTCAATATCTTAAATGCCTGTCCATTTTTGATTAATTTTCCTATTTATCAGTCCAAATTACTCAAAAGCACTAAAATCGAGCTTGATACACTGCTTCAAAAAAAGTACAACGAACATAAAGAGTCTTACTCCAGTAAGAAAATTCGCGACCTAACCGATGCTTTGATAAATGCTCTAGAAGAAAGCCAACAAGAAGACCACAATACCCATAACATCATCACCGAAGATCATGTTCTCATGACCATGGTTGATGTATTCATCGCTGCAAATGACACCACATCAACAAGGCTCATATAGTATGTATTATATATGGTACGATATCAAGATGTTCAGGCTAAAGTACAGGCAGAGCTTGACAGCATTGTTGGCAGAGATCGCTTACCCTTGTGGGATGACAGAAAAGAATTGCACTATACAATGGCTTCAATCGACGAAGTCCTTCGCTCATCGACCCCTTCGCCAATTTTGTTTCCGCATAAAGCTTTGAAATCCTCCACCTTGGAGGGATATAATATTCCGAAGAATACTACAGTGCTTACTCATGCTAGGAGTCTGCATTTTGACGAGAATGAGTGGGACAGACCCGCCGAATTTGACCCTAAGCGGTTTCTCGATGCTAATGGTAAGCTGGTTCAGGTGGCTGGCGTTAAAAGCTTTATGCCGTTTGGTATTGGTCCTCGTTCTTGCATTGGCGAAACATTGGCTAAACAAACCTTGTTTGTTATACTTGCACAACTGCTGCATCAGTTCTCTTTGAAGCCAGAAATGCCTGAATGTTTACCAAGCAGTAATGGTGAGCTAGAAGGACGAACGATTTATCCAAAGCCTTTCAAAGTACGCTTCATTTCACGTCAATAACTCGTTAGTCTAACAGGCTAGCTTGGCATCTTGAACACATTTACGTTTCATGGAAATCTTACCTGAATGTCAGCATGAAAAAGCATGGAATTTTTTCACTGCTTTCCTCAAATTGTTGCAAAATTTAAAAGTTATAGAATCTAGAATAATTTAATAGTCACATATCAAAATGGGCGTTTCCAAAAATTGCAATTAGTTTGGTTAATAATACTAATAAATAAAAAATAAATTAGAAAAAATAATAATAATACAAATGTGCATTTAACTAATCCAAAATATTCTTATGGTTTTTTCATTCATTCATTCATTCATTCATTCATTCATTCATTCATTTTTTGTTTAGTCATTTTGTTCACAACCACCATAATATGCGCTACGCCTGCTAAATCGAACGTATCATGACAGTCCTGGAGAAAGCCTCAACTCAACTCACATAAAATATCATCAAACACTTAAAAATAATGTTGCACACTCAAATTGAACTAGGTCTTCCTGTGGGAATGCGCATCTCCACAAACAAAAATAAACAACGATGATTTTTTCTTATATAACGTATTTCATTCATTTATTTAATTTATCTCCAGTGAAATTTACAAGAGGATTTGTTGGTGAAGAAATACAAGATAAATTTTGTTTCAAGAGCTATCGCCCAGAACAGAAAGATCATCAATAGCCATTTCTCGCGAATTAACTTGTACATATTTGGTGATTAAACTCACGTCTTGGCATTATCAAACCAGCCCCCTCCCAAGCGATGCATCGATGCTGAGCAAACTGGGCTTACTTGATCATCCAATGTTATCTCTCGAGTACATATACAAATTCCACAGGCGGATCCAGAATTTTCAAAAGGGGGGAGTTTTTTGGTTTCAAAAACATACAACATATTTCAAATGCAAGAGCAATCATCATTCAGTAGAACGTCCGACTCGATACAATTATGTTCTTGGTAATAAAATATGTTTTATGTTTCCCTTGGATGAAAAATAGTAGCAACTTTGTATTTTAAAAGTGCAAACAATGGCGCTTTTTCTGCCGCTAGTTTACTGGGCGACAAATACCACACTTTGGATGGAGTAAAGGCAGGTCCACACTTGGGAGCTTTGCTCCCGCAACACGCTCCCGCAACATGGTCCTGGGTCATTTTTAAGACCAGTACACACGAGGGAGCCGGCGCCCGCAACATGCTCCCGAGCAAAGCTCCCTCTTATGTACCAACGATTTCACGCGAAAAATATGTTGCGTAACAAACATTTTGCTCCCGGGTTTTGCACTCTCATATCAAAATACGTACACACGAGGGAGCTTCCTCCCGGGCAAAACTCCCTCGTATGTACCAACGATTTCACGCGAAAAATATGTTGCGCAACAAACATGTTGCTCCCGGGTTTTGCACTCTCATATCAAAATACGTACACACGAGGGAGCTTGCTCCATGCAACAGTTTTGCGTCTGGGGCTTGCCTTCTCATATTAAATCAGTTTGATATGAGGGAGCAAAACCAGGGTGCAAATGTTTTGTGTTGCAACATATTTGTTCGCCTGAAATCGTTGGTGCACACGATGGAGCAAGCTCCCTCGTATGTACCGGCTTTAAATTGGCTATGGGTAAAACCGATAGCCTGTTTACTAAAAAATTCTGACCAGAACGATGCTGCTGTTAAGTTTTTGTAAGAATGACCACGCCGTCACGGCTGATCAAGATGCATTGCTACCCTAGAGGATATCAATACCTATCATGTACAGCCAACCATCTCCAATACCGGCAAGACATTGCCTTGCTCTAATTACTAAAATTTCAATCTAAATATTAAGCACACAAAGAAATAACATAAAAAGCCTATTCGTTTCCAAATATCCCCTTTATTTTAATAGTATAAACTATTTTAGTGGTATCATACTGCACGGATCATTACAAAAAGCTTATCAATAAATGTTCAGTCATAAAAAGGGGTGAAAGTCATCCAATGCTAGGCCCTATTACTGGATCCTACAGGTCTATCTAAACAAATAAAAATAAGTTCTTCAAATGTTCTACTTCTTGTCTAGACTTGTAAGTCACTTGAATACACTTATTTCAATAAGCATTGTGGGAGAGATGCCATTTGTCAAACGCTGAATATTTGCAATCGTAAGACACAAAAAATGGATTAATTATATATCATTTTAAAGCTGAATAACTGAAAAATATGTCTATGCTATTTTTTTTTTGTTCAAAATGGAAAAAAGATTGCGAATTGTAGCGCTACAAATGAAAAGTGAGAGCTTTTGTTTTAAAAAGTAACCCAAGAATACGTTTAGTCGGATTGCTTACATTTTTGCACAATGCAATCATCACATAAATAACAAGCGATTTTTGGTATTTTATTTGGTATAAAAATAAACTGGAGTTGAATTTTTTCATCCAATTTTTTTAGTAAAATCCGTTACTTTTCACCATAAAAAATATCAAAAATCGCTCACACGATTTTGTAGCCACGAATGTGATGATTGACGTTGTACAAAAATTTAAGGAATTTGATCAAACGTATTATTGGGTTTTTCTTTTTTATTTACTTTTAATTGCCCTCAACTGAATAGATATTATATTCAACACGCATACTAACCATGATTTCATAGATAAAGCTTGTTTTGGGTATAGTTAGTACGTTTTGGAAAGATTTTTAAATGTACTGCTATTAATTATGCTAGTTGAATGCTGTGTGACAATCGACCAAACTTGACCTCGGAAATTGTGTTGCATAAAATCGAGCTTTTGCGGGCCAACTTAGATATTTCATGGTGATTATATCGAATAGATTAAGAGTAAGTAAAACTATTTTTTGGATTAAAAAAATGTATGGCCTCGAAATGACACGGCTTCGCGATTTGATAAATTTTGATGATTTTACCGATACCAAAATTTCAATATCTTTCAATAAATAGAGAAACAGAACGACTTTGTTGTATTTAGCTCAAATTCTACCCTAGGACAGTTTAAGCAATGATTAACAACATATTTGTCTATATAGTTGTCAAAAACAACATGGTCATTTCTGTCAGTTATTTAGCTTTAAAATGATATATAATTTATCCAAATAGCAAAATATTCGACGCGCTAGCGATTTTTTTACAAAGAGAGCCCGTGTCATGCCGTGAACCCTTCCTGTAACCTTAAGATTTTTTAAAGGAAGGCAGGGACACCATACCAATTTTCTCCAATTACAGTGGGCACTGGGGCCTCCGGTTTATTGTTCTTATCCGAGAAGACATAAAATTCTAACCATTTGAAGATGTGAAGCCTGCATTTTCTCCTCAATTGTTTTAAAACCCGGGGATCGAGCCCGTGACCTCCCGCACATTCATTGCTCATGTTTAATAGCGATTGAACAGGGGTCACAGCGGTGAAAGACCACCGCTCTCACCGTTCGGCTAACCATGCCACCCATGACATGAAGTAGAATTATCTTTTGAAGGATAAGTTAATTCTTACAGTGAATAATTCTGACAATGCTGAATGGCAAAGCTGCTTATAAACTAAACTCACCACTGCCAGTTGC